>JAVRKA010000416.1:0-121621 GCA_034508555.1 Venustoraphidia nigricollis | reverse complement strand
ATTTTAAAGATAGGTGCCGATAGGCTATTTCAGATATAGTTGCCGATTGGCATTTTAAAATAGGTGCCTATAGGCATTTCAGATATAGAAGCCGATAGGCATTTCAAATATAGGTGCCGATAGGCATTCCAGATATGGTTGCTGATAGGCATTTCAAATATAGGTGCTGATAGGCATTTCAGATGTAGTTTCCGATAGGCATTTCAAAATAGGTGTCGATAGGCATTTCAGATATAGGTGTCGATAGGCATTTCAGATATAAGTGTCGATAGGCATTTCAGATATAGGTGTCGATAGGCATTTCAGATATAGGTGTCGATAGGCATTTCAGATATAGGTGTCGATAAGCATTTCAGATATAGGTGTCGATAGGCATTTCAGATATAAGTGTCGATAGGCATTTCAGATATAGGTGCCGATAGGCATTTCAGATATAGTTGCCGATTGGCATTTTAAAAATAGGTGCCGATAGGCATTTCAGATATAGAAGCCGATAGGCATTTCAAATATAGGTGCCGATAGGCATTCCAGATATGGTTGCCGATAGGCATTTTCAAATATAGGTGCTGATAGGCATTTCAGATGTAGTTTCCGATAGGCATTTCAAAAATAGGTGTCGATAGGCATTTCAGATATAGGTGTCGATAGGCATTTCAGATATAGGTGTCGATAGGCATTTCAGATATAGGTGTCGATAGGCATTTCAGATATAGGTGTCGATAGGCATTTCAGATATAGGTGTCGATAGGCATTTCAGATATAGGTGTCGATAGGCATTTCAGATATAGGTGTCGATAGGCATTTCAGATATAGGTGCCGATAGGCATTTCAGATATAGTTGCCGATTGGCATTTTAAAAATAGGTGCCGATAGGCATTTCAGATATAGAAGCCGATAGGCATTTCAAATATAGGTGCCGATAGGCATTCCAGATATGGTTGCCGATAGGCATTTCAAATATAGGTGCTGATAGCATTTCAGATGTAGTTTCCGATAGGCATTTCAAAAATAGGTGTCGATAGGCATTTCAGATATAGGTGTCGATAGGCATTTCAGATATAGGTGTCGATAGGCATTTCAGATATAGGTGTCGATAGGCATTTCAGATATAGGTGTCGATAGGCATTTCAGATATAGGTGTCGATAGGCATTTCAGATATTGGTGTCGATAGGCATTTCAGATATAGGTGCCGATAGGCATTTCAGATATAGTTGCCGATTGGCATTTTAAAAATAGGTGCCGATAGGCATTTCAGATATAGAAGCCGATAGGCATTTCAATATAGGTGCCGATAGGCATTCCAGATATGGTTGCCGATAGGCATTTCAAATATAGGTGCTGATAGGCATTTCAGATGTAGTTTCCGATAGGCATTTCAAAAATAGGTGTCAATAGGCATTTCAGATATAGGAGTCGATAGGCATTTCAGATATAGGTATCGATAGGCATTACAGATATAGGTGTCGATAGGCATTTCAGATAAAGGTGTCGATAGGCATTTCAGATATAGGTGTCGATAGGCATTTCAGATATAGGTGTTGATAGGCATTTCAGATATAGGTGTCGATAGGCATTTCAGATATAGGTGCCGATAGGCATTTCAGATATAGTTGCCGATTGGCATTTTAAAAATAGGTGCCGATAGGCATTTCAGATATAGAAGCCGATAGGCATTTCAAATATAGGTGGCGATAGGCATTCCAGATATGGTTGCCGATAGGCATTTAAAATATAGGTGCTGATAGGCATTTCAGATGTAGTTTCCGATAGGCATTTCAAAAATAGGTGTCGATAGGCATTTCAGATATAGGTGTCGATAGGCATTTCAGATATAGGTGTCGATAGGCATTTCAGATATAGGTGTCGATAGGCATTCAGATATAGGTGTCGATAGGCATTTCAGATATAGGTGTCGATAGGCATTTCAGATATAGGTGTCGATAGGCATTTCAGATATAGGCGTCGATAGGCATTTCAGATATAGGTGCCGATAGGCATTTCAGATATAGTTGCCGATTGGCCTTTTAAAAATAGGTGCCGATAGGCATTTCAGATATAGAAGCCATAGGCATTTCTAATATAGGTGCCGATAGGCATTCCAGATATGGTTGCCGATAGGCATTTCAAATATAGGTGCTGATAGGCATTTCAGATGTAGTTTCCGATAGGCATTTCAAAAATAGGTGTCGATAGGCATTTCAGATATAGGTGTCGATAGGCATTACAGATATAGGTGTCGATAGGCATTTCAGATATAGGTGTCGATAGGCATTTCAGATATAGGTGTCGATAGGCATTTCAGATATAGGTGTCGATAGGCATTTCAGATATAGGTGTCGATAGGCATTTCAGATATAGGTGTCGATAGGCATTTCAGATATAGGTGCCGATAGGCATTTCAGATATAGTTGCCGATTGGCATTTTAAAAATAGGTGCCGATAGGCATTGCAGATATAGAAGCCGATAGGCATTTCAAATATAGGTGCCGATAGGCATTCCAGATATGTTTGCCGATAGGCATTTCAAATATAGGTGCTGATAGGCATTTCAGAATGTAGTTTCCGATAGGCATTTCAAAAATAGGTGTCGATAGGCATTTCAGATATAGGTGTCGATAGGCATTTCAGATATAGGTGTCGATAGGCATTTCAGATATAGGTCGATAGGCATTTCAGATATAGGTGTCATAAGGCATTTCAGATATAGGTGTCGATAGGCATTTCAGATATAGGTGTCGATAGGCATTTCAGATATAGGTGTCGATAGGCATTTCAGATATAGGTGTCGATAGGCATTTCAGATATATGTGTCGAAAGGCATTTCAGATATAGGTGCCGATAGGCATTTCAGATATAGTTGCCGATTGGCATTTTAAAAATAGGTGCCGGTAGGCATTTCAGATATAGAAGCCGATAGGCATTTCAAATATAGGTGCCGATAGGCATTCCAGATATGGTTGCCGATAGGCATTTCAAATATAGGTGCTAATAGGCATTTCAGATGTAGTTTCCGATAGGCAGTTCAAAAATAGGTGTCGATAGGCATTTCAGATATAGGTGTCGATAGGCATTTCAGATATAGGTGTCGATAGGCATTTCAGATATAGGTGTCGATAGGCATTTCAGATATAGGTGTCGATAGGCATTTCAGATATAGGTGTCGATAGGCATTTCAGATATAGGTGTCGATAGGCATTTCAGATATAGGTGTCGATAGGCATTTCAGATATAGGTGCCGATAGGCATTTCAGATATAGTTGCCGATTGGCATTTTAAAAATAGGTGCCGATAGGCATTTCAGATATAGAAGCCGATAGGCATTTCAAATATAGGTGCCGATAGGCATTCCAGATATGGTTGCCGATAGGCATTTCAAATATAGGTGCTGATAGGCATTTCAGATGTAGTTTCCGATAGGCATTTCAAAAATAGGTGTCGATAGGCATTTCAGATATAGGTGTCGATAGGCATTTCAGATATAGGTGTCGATAGGCATTTCAGATATAGGTGTCGATAGGCATTTCAGATATAGGTGTCGATAGGCATTTCAGATATAGGTGTCGATAGGCATTTCAGATATAGGTGTCGATAGGCATTTCAGATATAGGTGTCGATAGGCATTTCAGATATAGGTGCCGATAGGCATTTCAGATATAGTTGCCGATTGGCATTTTAAAAATGGGTGCCGATAGGCATTTCAGATATAGAAGCCGATAGGCATTTCAAATATAGGTGCCGATAGGCATTCCAGATATGGTTGCCGATAGGCATTTCAAATATAGGTGCTGATAGGCATTTCAGATGTAGTTTCCGATAGGCATTTCAAAAATAGGTGTCGATAGGCATTTCAGATATAGGTGTCGATAGGCGTTTTAGATATAGGTGTCGATAGGCATTTCAGATATAGGTGTCGATAGGCATTTCAGATATAGGTGTCGATAGGCATTTCAGATATAGGTGTCGATAGGCATTTCAGATATAGGTGTCGATAGGCATTTCAGATATAGGTGCCGATAGGCATTTCAGATATAGTTGCCGATTGGCATTTTAAAAATAGGTGCCGATAGGCATTTCAGATATAGAAGCCGATAGGCATTTCAAATATAGGTGCCGATAGGCATTCCAGATATGGTTGCCGATAGGCATTTCAAATATAGGTGCTGATAGGCATTTCAGATGTAGTTTCCGATTGGCATTTCAAAAATAAGTGTCGATAGGCATTTCAGATATAGGTGTCGATAGGCATTTCTGATATAGGTGTCGATAGGCATTTCAGATATAGGTGTCGATAGGCATTTCAGATATAGGTGTCGATAGGCATTTCAGATATAGGTGTCGATAGGCATTTCAGATATAGGTGTCGATAGGCATTTCAGATATAGGTGTCGATAGGCATTTCAGATATAGGTGCCGATAGGCATTTCAGATATAGTTGCCGATTGGCATTTTAAAAATAGGTGCCGATAGGCATTTCAGATATAGAAGCCGATAGGCATTTCAAATATAGGTGCCGATAGGCATTCCAGATATGGTTGCCGATAGGCATTTCAAATATAGGTGCTGATAGGCATTTCAGATGTAGTTTCCGATAGGCATTTCAAAAATAGGTGTCGATAGGCATTTCAGATATAGGTGTCGATAGGCATTTCAGATATAGGTGTCGATAGGCATTTCAGATATAGGTGTCGATAGGCATTTCAGATATAGGTGTCGATAGGCATTTCAGATAGAGGTGTCGATAGGCATTTCAGATATAGGTGTCGATAGGCATTTCAGATATAGGTGCCGATAGGCATTTTAAAAATAGGTGCCGATAGGCATTTCAGATATGGTTGCCGATAGGCATTTCAAATATAGGTGCCGATAGGCATTCCAGATATGGTTGCCGATAGGCATTTCAAATATAGGTGCTGATAGGCATTTCAGATGTAGTTTCCGATAGGCTTTTCAAAAATTGGTGCCGATAGGCATTTCAGATATAGGTGCTGATAGGCATTTCAGATATAGTTGCCGATAGGCATTTTAAAAATTGGTGCCGATAGGCATTTCAGATATAGGTGCCGATAAGCATTTCAGATATAGTTGCCGATTGGCATTTTAAAAATAGGTGCCGATAGGCATTTCAGATATGATTGCCGATAGCCATGTCAAATATAAGTGCTGATAGGCATTTCAGATATAGTTGCCGATTGGCATTTTAAAAATAGGTGCCGATAGGCATTTTAGATGTAGTTTCCGATAGGCATTTCAAAAATAGGTACCGATAGGCATTTCAGATATAGGTGCCGATAGGTATTTTAAAAATAGGTGCCGATAGGCATTTTAGATGTAGTTTCCGATAGGCATTTCAAAAATAGGTGCGATAGGCATTATAGATATAGGTGCCGATAGGCATTTCAGATATAGTTGCCGATTGGCATTTTAAAAAAAGGTGCCGATAGGCATTTTAGATGTAGTTTCCGATAGGCATTTCAAAAATAGGTACCGATAGGCATTTCAGATATAGGTGCCGATAGGCATATCAGATATAGTTGCCGATAGGCATTTAAAATATAGGTGCCGATAGGCATTTCAGATATAAATGCCGAAAGGCATTTTAGATATAGGTGCCGATAGGCATTTCTGATGTGGTTGCCGATAGGCATTTCAAATATAGGTACCGATAGGCATTTCAGATATAGGTGCCGATAGGCATTTCAGATATAGTTGCCAATTGGCATTTTAAAAATAGGTGTCGATAGGCATTTCAAATATAGAAGCCGATAGGCATTTCAAATATAGGTGCCGAAAGGCATTTCTGATATGGTTGCCGATAGGCATTTCAAATATAGGTGCTGATAGGCATTTCAGATGTAGTGTCCGATAGGCATTTCAAAAATTGGTGCCGATAGGCATTTCAGTAATAGGTGCCGATAGGGATTTCAGATATAAATGCCGATTGGCATTTTAAAAATAGGTGCCGATAGGCATTTCAGATATAGAAGCCGATAGGTATTTTAAATATAGGTGTCGATAGGCATTTCAGATATGGTTGCCGATAGGCATTTCAAATATAGGTGCTGATAGGCATTTCAGATGTAGTTTCCGATAGGCATTTCAAAAATAGGTGCCGATAGGCATTTCAGATAAAGGTGCCGATAGGCATTTAAGATATAGTTGCCGATTGGCATTTTAAAAATAGGTGCCGATAGGCATTTCAGATATAGAAGCCGATAGGTATTTCAAATATAGGTGTCGATAGGCATTTCAGATATGGTTGCCGATAGGCATTTCAAATATAGGTGCTGATAGGCGTTTCAGATGTAGTTTCCGATAGGCATTTCAAAAATTGGTACCGATAGGCATTTCAGATATAGGTGCCGATAGGCATTTCAGATATAGTTGCCGATTGGCATTTTAAAAACAGGTGCCAATAGGCATTTCAGATTTAGAAGCCGATAGGTATTTCAAATATAGGTGTCGATAGGCATTTCAGATATGGTTGTCGATAGGCATTTCAAATATAGGAGCAGATAGGCATTTCAGATGTAGTTTCCGAAAGGCATTTTAAAAATAGGTGCCGATAGGCATTTCAGATATAGAAGCCGATAGGTATTTCAAATATAGTTACCGATTGGCATTTAAAAATAGGTGTTGATAGGCATTTCTGATATAGAAGCTGATAGGCATTTCAAATATAGGTGCCGATAGGCATTCTAGGTATGGTTGCCGATAGGCATTTCAAATATAGGTGCTGATAGGCATTTCAGATGTAGTTTCTGATAGGCATTTTAAAAATAGGTGCCGATAGGCATTTCAGATATGGGTGCCGATAGGCATTTCAGATATAGTTGCCAATTGGCATTTTAAAAATAGGTGCCGATGGGCATTTCAGATATAGAAGCCGATAGGCATTTCAAATATAGGTGCCGATAGGCATTCCAGATATGGTTGCCGATAGGTATTTAAAATATAGGTGCTGATAGGCATTTCAAATATAGGTTTTGATAGGCATTTTAGATATAAATGCCGAAAGGCATTTCAGATATAGGTGCCGATAGGCATTTTAGATGTAGTTTCCGATAGGCATTTCAAAAATAGATGCCGATAGGCATTTCAAATATAGGTGCCGATAGGCATATCAGATATAGTTGCCGATAGGCATTTAAAATATAGGTGCTGATAGGCATTTCAAATATAGGTTTTGATAGGCATTTTAGATATAAATGCCGAAAGGCATTTCAGATATAGGTGCCGATAGGCATTTCAGATATAGTAGCCGATTGGCATTTTAAAAATAGGTGCCGATAGGCATTTTAGATGTAGTTTCCGATAGGCATTTCAAAAATAGATGCCGATAGGCATTTCAAATATAGGTGCCGATAGGCATATCAGATATAGTTGCCGATAGGCATTTAAAATATAGGTGCTGATAGGCATTTCAAATATAGGTTTTGATAGGCATTTTAGATATAAATGCCGAAAGGCATTTCAGATATAGGTGCCGATAGGCATTTCTGATGTGGTTGCCGATAGGCATTTCAAATATAGGTGCTGATAGGCATTTGTGATGTAGTTTCCGATAGGCATTTCAAAAATAGGTGCCGATAGGCATTTTAGATATAGGTGCCGATAGGCATTTCAGATATAGTTGCCGATTGGCATTTTAAAAATAGGTGCCGATAGGCATTTCAGATATAGAAGCCGATAGGCATTTCAAATATAGGTGCCGATAGGCATTCCAGATATGGTTGCCGATAGGCATTTCAAATATACGTGCTGATAGGCATTTCAGATGTAGTTTCCGATAGGCATTTCAAAAATAGGTGCCGATAGGCATTTTAGATATAGGTGCCGATAGGCATTTCAGATATAGATGCCAATTGGCATTTTAAAAATAGGTGCCGATAGGTATTTTAGATATAAGAGCCGATAGGCATTTCAAATATAGGTGCCGACAGGCATTCCAGATATGGTTGCCGATAGGCATTTCAAATATAGGTGCTGATAGGCATTTTAAATGTAGTTTCCGATAGGCATTTCAAAAATTGATGCCGATAGGCATTTCAGATATAGGTGCCGATAGGCATTTCAGATATAGTTGCCGATTGGCATTTTAAAAACAGGTGCCGATAGGCATTTCAGATATAGAAGCCGATAGGTATTTCAAATATAGGTGTCGATAGGCATTTCAGATATGGTTGCCGATATGCACTTCAAATATAGGTGCTGATAGGCATTTCAGATGTAGTTTCCGATAGGCATTTCAAAAATAGGTCCCGATAGGCATTTCAGATATAGGTGCCAATAGGCATTTCAGATATAGTTGCCGATTGGCATTTTAAAATAGGTGCCGATAGGCATTTTAGATGTAGTTTCCGATAGGCATTTCAAAAATAGGTGCCGATAGGCATATCAGATATAGTTGCCGATAGGCATTTAAAATATAGGTGCCGATAGGCATTTCAAATATAGGTGCTGATAGGCATTTCAGATGTAGTTTCCGATAGGCATTTCAAAAATTGGTGCCAATAGGCATTTCAGATATAGGTGCCGATAGGCATTTTAGATATAGTTGCCGATTGGCATTTTAAAAATAGGTGCCGATAGGCATTTCAGATATAGAAGCCGATAGGTATTTCAAATATAGGTGTCGATAGGCATTTCAGATATGGTTGCCGATAGGCACTTCAAATATAGGTGCTGATAGGCATTTCAGATGTAGTTTCCGATAGGCATTTCAAAAATAGGTCCCGATAGGCATTTCAGATATAGGTGCCGATAGGCATTTCAGATATAGTAGCCGATTGGCATTTTAAAAATAGGTGCCGATAGGCATTTTAGATGTAGTTTCCGATAGGCATTTCAAAAATAGATGCCGATAGGCATTTCAAATATAGGTGCCGATAGGCATATCAGATATAGTTGCCGATAGGCATTTAAAATATAGGTGCCGATAGGCATTTCAAATATAGGTTTTGATAGGCATTTTAGATATAAATGCCGAAAGGCATTTCAGATATAGGTGCTGATAGGCATTTCTGATGTGGTTGCCGATAGGCATTTCAAATATAGGTGCTGATAGGTATTTCAGATGTAGTTTTCGATAAACATTTCAAAAATAGGTGCCGATAGGCATTTCAGATATAGGTGCCGATAGGCACTTCAGATATAGTTGCCAATTGGCATTTTAAAAATAGGTGCCGATAGGTATTTCAGATATAAGAGCCGATAGGCATTTCAAATATAGGTGCCGATAGGCATTCCAGATATGGTTGCCGATAGGCATTTCAAATATAGGTGCTGATAGGCATTTTAAATGTAGTTTCCGATAGGCATTTCAAAAATTGATGCCGATAGGCATTTCAGATATAGGTGCCGATAGGCATTTCAGATATAGTTGTCGATTGGCATTTTAAAAACAGGTGCCGATAGGCATTTCAGATATAGAAGCCGATAGGTATTTCAAATATAGGTGTCGATAGGCATTTCAGATATGGTTGCCGATATGCACTTCAAATATAGGTGCTGATAGGCATTTCAGATGTAGTTTCCGATAGGCATTTCAAAAATAGGTCCCGATAAGCATTTCAGATATAGGTGCCGATAGGCATTTCAGATATAGTAGCCGATTGGCATTTTAAAAATAGGTGCCGATAGGCATTTTAGATGTAGTTTCCGATAGGCATTTCAAAAATAGTTGCCGATAAGCATTTAAAATATAGGTGCGATAGGCATTTCAAATATAGGTTTTGATAGGCATATTAGATATAAATGCCGAAAGGCATTTCAGATATAGGTGCCGATAGGCATTTCTGATGTGGTTGCCGATAGGCATTTCAAATATAGGTGCTGATAGGTATTTCAGATGTAGTTTTCGATAAACATTTCAAAAATAGGTGCCGATAGGCATTTCAGATATAGATGCCGATAGGCACTTCAGATATAGTTGCCAATTGGCATTTTAAAAATAGGTGCCGATAGGCATTTCAGATATAGAAGCCGATAGGTATTTCAAATATAGGTGTCGATAGGCATTTCAGATATGGTTGCCGATAGGCATTTCAAATATAGGTGCTGATAGGCATTTCAGATGTAGTTTCCGATAGGCATTTCAAAAATAAGTGCCGATAGGCATTTCAGATATAGGTGCCGATAGGCATTTCAGATATAGTTGCCGATTGGCATTTTAAAAATAAGTGTCGATAGGCATTTCAGATATAGATGCCGATAGGCATTTCAAATATAGGTGCCGATAGGCATTCCAGATATGGTTGCCGATAGACATTTCAAATATAGGTGCTGATAGGCATTCCAGATGTAGTTTCCGATAGGCATTTCAAAAATAAGTGCCGATAGGCATTTCAGATATAGGTGCCGATAGGCATATCAGATATAGTTGCCGATTGGCATTTTAAAAATAGGTGCCGATAGGCATTTCAGATATAGAAGCCGATAGCCATTTCAAATATAGGTGCCGATAGGCATTCCAAATATGGTTGCCGATAGGCATTTCAAATATAGGTGCTGATAGGCATTTCAGATGTAGTTTCCGATAGGCATTTCAAAAATAGGTGCCGATAGGCATTTCAGATATAGGTGCCAATAGGCATTTCAGATATAGTTGCCGATTGGCATTTTAAAAACAGGTGCCGATAGGCATTTCAGATATAGTTGCCAATTGGCATTTTAAAAATAGGTGTCGATAGGCATTTCAGATATAGAAGCCGATAGGCATTTCAAATATAGGTGTCGATAGGCATTTCAGATATGGTTGCCGATATGCACTTCTAATATAGGTGATGATAGGCATATCAGATGTAGTTTCCGATAGGCATTTCGAAAATAGGTTCCGATAGCCATTTCAGATATAGGTGCCGATAGGCATTTCAGATATAGTTGCCCATTGGCATTTTAAAAATAGGTGCCGATAGGCATTTTAGATGTAGTTTCCGATAGGCATTTCAAAAATAGGTGCCGATAGGCATTTCAGATATAGGTGCCGATAGGCATTTCAGATATAGTTGCCGATTGGCATTTTAAAAATAGGTGCCGATAGGCATTTTAGATGTAGTTTCCGATAGGCATTTCAAAAATAGGTGCCGATAGGCATTTCAAATATAGGTGCCGACAGGCATTCCAGATATGGTTGCCGATAGGCATTTCAAATATAGCTGCTGATAGGCATTTTAAATGTAGTTTCCGATAGGCATTTCAAAAATTGATGCCGATAGGCATTTCAGATATAGGTGCCGATAGGCATTTCAGATATAGTTGCCGATTGGCATTTTAAAAACAGGTGCCGATAGGCATTTCAGATATAGAAGCCGATAGGTATTTCAAATATAGGTGTCGATAGGCATTTCAGATATGGTTGCCGATATGCACTTCAAATATAGGTGCTGATAGGCATTTCAGATGTAGTTTCCGATAGGCATTTCAAAAATAGGTCCCGATAGGCATTTCAGATATAGGTGCCGATAGGCATTTCAGATATAGTTGCCGATTGGCATTTTAAAAATAGGTGCCGATAGGCATTTTAGATGTAGTTTCCGATAGGCATGTCAAAAATAGGTGCCGATAGGCATTTCAGATATAGGTGCCGATAGGCATATCAGATATAGTTGCCGAAAGGCATTTAAAATATAGGTGCCGATAGGCATTTCAAATATAGGTGCTGATAGGCATTTCAGATGTAGTTTCCGATAGGCATTTCAAAAATTGGTGCCAATAGGCATTTCAGATTTAGGTGCCGATAGGCATTTTAGATATAGTTGCCGATTGGCATTTTAAAAATAGGTGCCGATAGGCATTGCAGATATAGAAGCCGATAGGTATTTCAAATATAGGTGTCGATAGGCATTTCAGATATGGTTGCCGATAGGCACTTCAAATGTAGGTGCTGATAGGCATTTCAGATGTAGTTTCCGATAGGCATTTCAAAAATAGGTCCCGATAGGCATTTCAGATATAGGTGCCGATAGGCATTTCAGATATAGTAGCCGATTGGCATTTTAAAAATAGGTGCCGATAGGCATTTTAGATGTAGTTTCCGATAGGCATTTCAAAAATAGATGCCGATAGGCATTTCAAATATAGGTGCCGATAGGCATATCAGATATAGTTGCCGATAGGCATTTAAAATATAGGTGCCGATAGGCATTTCAAATATAGGTTTTGATAGGCATTTTAGATATAAATGCCGAAAGACATTTCAGATATAGGTGCCGATAGGCATTTCTGATGTGGTTGCCGATAGGCATTTCAAATATAGGTGCTGATAGGCATTTGTGATGTAGTTTCCGATAGGCATTTCAAAAATAGGTGCCGATAGGCATTTTAGATATAGGTGCCGATAGGCATTTCAGATATAGTTGCCGATTGGCATTTTAAAAATAGGTGCCGATAGGCATTTCAGATATAGAAGCCGATAGGCATTTCAAATATAGGTGCCGATAGGCATTCCAGATATGGTTGCCGATAGGCATTTCAAATATAGGTGCTGATAGGCATTTCAGATGTAGTTCCCGATAGGCATTTTAAAAATAGGTGCCGATAGGCATTTTAGATATAGGTGCCGATAGGCATATCAGATATAGATGCCAATTGGCATTTTAAAAATAGGTGCCGATAGGTATTTCAGATATAAGAGCCGATAGCCATTTCAAATATAGGTGCCGATAGGCATTCCAGATATGGTTGCCGATAGGCATTTCAAATATAGGTGCTAATAGGCATTTTAAATGTAGTTTCCGATAGGCATTTCAAAAATTGATGCAGATAGGCATTTCAGATATAGGTGCCGATAGGCGTTTCAGATATAGTTGCCGATTGGCACTTTAAAAACAGGTGCCGATAGGCATTTCAGATATAGAAGCCGATAGGTATTTCAAATATAGGTGTCGATAGGCATTTCAGATATGGTTGCCGATATGCACTTCAAATATAGGTGCTGATAGGCATTTCAGATGTAGTTTCCGATAGGCATTTCAAAAATAGGTCCCGATAGGCATTTCAGATATAGGTGCCGATAGGCATTTCAGATATAGTTGCCGATTGGCATTTTAAAAATAGGTGCCGATAGGCATTTTAGATGTAGTTTCCGATAGGCATGTCAAAAATAGGTGCCGATAGGCATTTCAGATATAGGTGCCGATAGGCATATCAGATATAGTTGCCGATAGGCATTTAAAATATAGGTGCCGATAGGCATTTCAAATATAGGTGCTGATAGGCATTTCAGATGTAGTTTCCGATAGGCATTTCAAAAATTGGTGCCAATAGGCATTTCAGATATAGGTGCCGATAGGCATTTTAGATATAGTTGCCGATTGGCATTTTAAAAATAGGTGCCGATAGGCATTTCAGATATAGAAGCCGATAGGTATTTCAAATATAGGTGTCGATAGGCATTTCAGATATGGTTGCCGATAGGCACTTCAAATATAGGTGCTGATAGGCATTTCAGATGTAGTTTCCGATAGGCATTTCAAAAATAGGTCCCGATAGGCATTTCAGATATAGGTGCCGATAGGCATTTCAGATATAGTAGCCGATTGGCATTTTAAAAATAGGTGCCAATTGGCATTTTAGATGTAGTTTCCGATAGGCATTTCAAAAATAGATGCCGATAGGCATTTCAGATAAAGGTGCCGATAGGCATATCAGATATAGTTGCCGATAGGCATTTAAAATATAGGTGCCGATAGGCATTTCTAATATAGGTGCTGATAGGCATTTTAGATGTAGTTTCCGATAGGCATTTCAAAAATAAGTGCCGATAGGCATTTTAGATATAGTTGCCGATTGGCATTTTAAAAATAAGTGTCGATAGGCATTTCAGATATAGATGCCGATAGGCATTTCAAATATAGGTGCCGATAGGCATTCCAGATATGGTTGCCGATAGACATTTCAAATATAGGTGCTGATAGGCATTCCAGATGTAGTTTCCGATAGGCATTTCAAAAATAAGTGCCGATAGGCATTTCAGATATAGGTGCCGATAGGCATATCAGATATAGTTGCCGATAGGCATTTAAAATATAGGTATCGATAGGCATTTCAAATATAGGTGTCGATAGGCATTTCAGATATAAATGCCGAAAGGCATTTCAGATATAGGTGCCGATAGGCATTTCTGACGTGGTTGCCGATAGGCATTTCAAATATAGGTGCTGATAGGCATTTCTAATATAGGTGCTGATAGGCATTTTAGATGTAGTTTCCGATAGGCATTTCAAAAATAGGTGCCGATAGGCATTTCAGATATAGGTGCCGATAGGCATTTCAGATATAGTTGCCGATTGGCATTTTAAAAATAGGTGCCGATAGGCATTTCAGATATAGAAGCCGATAGGCATTTCAAATAGAGGTGCCGATAGGCATTCCAAATATGGTTGCCGATAGACATTTCAAATATAGGTGCTGATAGGCATTTCAGATGTAGTTTCCGATAGGCATATCAAAAATAGGTGCCGATAGGCATTTCAGATATAGGTGCCGATAGGCATTTCAGATATAGTTGCCGATTGGCATTTTAAAAACAGGTGCCGATAGGCATTTCAGATATAGTTGCCAATTGGCATTTTAAAAATAGGTGTCGATAGGCATTTCAGATATAGAAGCCGATAGGCATTTCAAATATAGGTGTCGATAGGCATTTCAGATATGGTTGCCGATATGCACCTCAAATATAAGTGATGATAGGCATTTCAGATGTAGTTTCCGATGGGCATTTCAAGAATAGGTTCCGATAGGCATTTCAGATATAGGTGCCGATAGGCATTTCAGATATAGTTGCCGATTGGCATTTTAAAATAGGTGCCGATAGGCATTTTAGATGTAGTTTCCGATAGGCATTTCAAAAATAGGTGCCGATAGGCATTTCAAATATAGGTGCCGATAGGCATTTCAGATATAGTTGCCGATTGGCATTTTAAAAATAGGTGCCGATAGGCATTTTAGATGTATTTTCCGATAGGCACTTCAAAAATAGGTGCCGATAGGCATTTCAGATATAGGTGCCGATAGGCATATCAGATATAGTTGCCGATAGGCATTTAAAATATAGGTGCCGATAGGCATTTCAAATATAGGTGTCGATAGGCATTTCAGATATAAATACCGAAAGGCATTTCAGATATAGGTGCCGATAGGCATTTCTGATATAGGTGCCGATAGGCACTTCAGATATAGTTGCCGATTGGCATTTTAAAAATAGGTGCCTAAAGGCATTTCAGATATAGAAGCCGATAGGTATTTCAAATATAGGTGTCGATAGGCATTTCAGATATGGTTGCCGATAGGCATTTCAAATATAGGTGCTGATAGGCATTTCAGATGTAGTTTCCGATAGGCATTTCAAAAATTAGTGCCGATAGGCATATCAGATATAGGTGCCGATAGGCATTTCTGATGTGGTTGCCGATAGGCATTTCAAATATAGGTCCTGATAGGTATTTCAGATGTAGTTTTCGATAAACATTATAAAAATAGGTGCCGATAGGCATTTCAGATATAGGTGCCGATAGGCACTTCAGATATAGTTGCCAATTGGCATTTTAAAAATAGGTGCCGATAGGCATTTCAGATATAGAAGCCGAAAGGCATTTCAGATATAGGTGCCGATAGGCATTTCTGATGTGGTTGCCGATAGGCATTTCAAATATAGGTGCTGATAGGCATTTGTGATGTAGTTTCCGATAGGCATTTCAAAAATAGGTGCCGATAAGCATTTCAGATATAGGTGCCGATAGGCATTTCAGATATAGTTGCCGATTGGCATTTTAAAAATAGGTGCCGATAGGCATTTCAGATATAGAAGCCGATAGGCATTTCAAATATAGGTGCCGATAGGCATTCCAAATATGGTTGCCGATAGGCATTTCAAATATAGGTGCCGATAGGTATTTCAGATATAGGTGCCGATAGGCATTTCAGATATAGTTGCCGATTGGCATTTTAAAAACAGGTGCCGATAGGCATTTCAGATATAGTTGCCGATTGGCATTTTAAAAACAGGTGCCGATAGGCATTTCAGATATAGTTGCCAATTTGCATTTTAAAAATAGGTGTCGATAGGCATTTCAGATATAGAAGCCGATAGGCATTTCAAATATAGGTGTCGATAGGCATTTCAGATATGGTTGCCGATATGCACTTCAAATATAGGTGATGATAGGCATTTCAGATGTAGTTTCCGATAGGCATTTCAAAAATAGGTTCCGATAGGCATTTCAGATATAGGTGCCGATAGGCATTTCAGATATAGTTGCCGATTGGCATTTTAAAATAGGTGCCGATAGGCATTTTAGATGTAGTTTCCGATAGGCATTTCAAAAATAGGTGCCGATAGGCATTTCAGATATAGGTGCCGATAGGCATTTCAGATATAGTTGTCGATTGGCATTTTAAAAATAGGTGCCGATAGGCATTTTAGATGTAGTTTCCGATAGGCATTTCAAAAATAGGTGCCGATAGGCATTTCAGATATAGGTGCCGATAGGCACTTCAGATATAGTTGCCGATTGGCATTTTAAAAATAGGTGCCGATAGGCATTTCAGATATAGAAGCCGATAGGTATTTCAAATATAGGTGTCGATAGGCATTTCAGATATGGTTGCCGATAGGCATTTCAAATATAGGTGCTGATAGGCATTTCAGATGTAGTTTCCGATAGGCATTTCAGATATAGGTGCCGATAGGCATTTCAGATATAGGTGCCGATAGGCATTTTGATATAGTTGCCGATTGGCATTTTAAAAATAAGTGTCGATAGGCATTTCAGATATAGAAGCCGATAGGCATTTCAAATATAGGTGCCGATAGGCATTCCAGATATGTTTGCCGATAGGCATTTCAAATATAGGTGCTGATAGGCATTCCAGATGTAGTTTCCGATAGGCATTTCAAAAATTGGTGCCGATAGGCACTTCAGATATAGGTGCCGATAGGCATTTCAGATATAGTTACCGATTGGCATTTTAAAAAAAGGTGCCGATAGGCATTTCAGATATAGAAGCTGATAGGCATTTCAAATATAGGTGCCGATAGGCATTCCAGATATGGTCGCCGATAGGCATTTCAAATATAGGTGCTGATAGGCATTTCAGATGTAGTTTCCGATAGGCATTTCAAAAATAGGTGCCGATAGGCATTTCAGATATAGGTGCCGATAGGCATTTCAGATATAGTTGCCAATTGGCATTGTAAAAATAGGTGCCGATAGGCATTTCAGATATAGAAGCCGATAGGCATTTCAAATATAGGTGCCGATAGGCATTCCAGATATGGTTGCCGATAGGCATTTCAAATATAGGTGCTGATAGGCATTTTAGATATAGTTGCCGATTGGCATTTTAAAAACAGGTGCCGATAGGCATTTCAGATATAGAAGCCGATAGGTATTTCAAATATAGGTGTCGATTGGCATTTCAGATATGGTTGCTGCTAGGCATTTCAAATATAGGAGCAGATAGGCATTTCAGATGTAGTTTCCGTAAGGCATTTCAAAAATAGGTGCCGATAGACATTTCAGATATAGGTGCCGATAGGCATTTCAGATATAGTTGCCGATTGGCATTTTAAAAATAGGTGCCGATAGGCATTTCAGTTATAGAAGCCGATAGGCATTTCAAATATAGGTGCCGATAGGCATTCCAGATATGGTTGCTGATAGGTATTTCAAATATAAGTGCTGATAGGCATTTCAGATGTAGTTTCCGATAGGCATTACAAAAATAGGTACCAATAGGCATTTCAGATATAGGTGCCGATAGGCATTTCAGATATAGTTGCCAATAGGCATTTTAAAAATAGGTGTCGATAGGCAATTCAGATATAGAAGCCGATAGGCATTTCAAATATAGGTGCCGATAGGCATTCCAGATATGGTTGCCGATAGGCATTTCAAATATAGGTGCTGATAGGCATTTCAGATGTAGTTTCCGATAGGCATTTCAAAAATTGGTGCCGATAAGTATTTCAGATATAGGTGCCGATAGGCATTTCAGATATAGTTGCCGATTGGCATTTTAAAAATAGGTGCCGATAGGCATTTCAGATATAGAAGCCGATAGGTATTTCAAATATAGGTGTCGATAGGCATTTCAGATATGGTTGCCGATAGGCATTTCAAATATATGTGCCGATAGCCATTTCAGATATAGGTGCCGATAGGCATTTCAGATATAGTTGCCGATTGGCATTTTAAAAATAGGTGCCGATAGGCATTTTAGATGTAGTTTCCGATAGGCATTTCAAAAATAGGTGCCGATAGGTATTTCAGATATAGGTGCCGATAGGCATATCAGATATAATTGCCGATAGGCATTTAAAATATAGGTGCCGATAGGCATTTCAAATATAGGTGTCGATAGGCATTTCAGATATAAATGCCGAAAGGCATTTCAGATATAGGTGCCGATAGGCATTTCTGATGTGGTTGCCGATAGGCGTTTCAAATATAGGTGCTGATAGGCATTTCAGATGTAGTTTTCGATAGGCATTTCAAAAATAGGTGCCGATAAGCATTTCAGGTATAGGTGCCAATAGGCATTTCAGATATAGTTGCCGATTGGCATTTTAAAAATAGGTGCCGATAGGCATTTCAGATATAGAAGCCGATAGGCATTTCAAATATAGGTGCCGATAGGCATTCCAGATAAGGTTGCCGATAGGCATTTCAAATATAGGTGCTGATAGGCATTTCAGATGTAGTTTCCGATAGGCATTTCAAAAATTAATGCCGATAGGCATTTCAGATATAGGTGCCGATAGGCATTTCAGATATAGTTGTCGATTGGCATTTTAAAAATAGGTGCCGATAGGCTTTTCAGATATAGAAGCCGATAGGTATTTCAAATATAGGTGTCGATAGGCATTTCAGATATGGTTGCCGATAGGCATTTCAAATATTGGTGCTGATAGGCATTGGAGATGTAGTTTCCGATAGGCATTTCAAAAATAGGTGCCGATAGGCATTTCAGATATAGGTGCCGATAGGCATTACAGATATAGTTGCCGATTGGCATTTTAAAAATAGGTGCCGATAGGCATTTCAGATATAGAAGCCGATAGGCATTTCAAAAATAGGTACCAATAGGCATTTCAGATATAGGTGCCGATAGGCATTTCAGATATAGTTGCCAATAGGCATTTTAAAAATAGGTGTCGATAGGCAATTCAGATATAGAAGCCGATAGGCATTTCAAATATAGGTGCCGATAGGCATTCCAGATATGGTTGCCGATAGGCATTTCAAAAACAGGTGCTGATAGGCATTTCAGATGTAGTTTCCGATAGGCATTTCAAAAATTGGTGCCGATAAGCATTTCAGATATAGGTGCCGATAGGCATTTCAGATATAGTTGCCGATGGGCATTTTAAAAATAGGTGCCGATAGGCATTTCAGATATAGAAGCCGATAGGTATTTCAAATATAGGTGTCGATAGGCATTTCAGATATGGTTGCCGATAGGCATTTCAAATATATGTGCCGATAGCCATTTCAGATATAGGTGCCGATAGGCATTTCAGATATAGTTGCCGATTGGCATTTTAAAAATAGGTGCCGATAGGCATTTTAGATGTAGTTTACGATAGGCATTTCAAAAATAGGTGCCGATAGGTATTTCAGATATAGGTGCCGATAGGCATATCAAATATAGTTGCCGATAGGCATTTAAAATATAGGTGCCGATAGGCATTTCAAATATAGGTGTCGATAGGCATTTCAGATATAAATGCCGAAAGGCATTTCAGATATAGGTGCCGATAGGCATTTCAGATATAGTTGCCGACTGGGATTTTAAAAATAGGTGCCGATAGGCATTTCAGATATAGAAGCCGATAGGCATTTCAAATATAGGTGCCGATAGGCATTCCAGATATGGTTGCTGATAGGTATTTCAAATATAAGTGCTGATAGGCATTTCAGATGTAGTTTCCGATAGGCATTTCAAAAATAGGTACCAATAGGCATTTCAGATATAGGTGCCGATAGGCATTTCAGATATAGTTGCCAATAGGCATTTTAAAAATAGGTGTCGATAGGCAATTCAGATATAGAAGCCGATAGGCATTTCAAATATAGGTGCCGATAGGCATTCCAGATATGGTTGCCGATAGGCATTTCAAATATAGGTGCTTATAGGCATTTCAGATGTAGTTTCCGATAGGCATTTCAAAAATTGGTGCCGATAAGTATTTCAGATATAGGTGCCGATAGGCATTTCAGATATAGTTGCCGATTGGCATTTTAAAAATAGGTGCCGATAGGCATTTCAGATATAGAAGCCGATAGGTATTTCAAATATAGGTGTCGATAGGCATTTCAGATATGGTTGCCGATAGGCATTTCAAATATATGTGCCGATAGCCATTTCAGATATAGGTGCCGATAGGCATTTCAGATATAGTTGCCGATTGGCATTTTAAAAATAGGTGCCGATAGGCATTTTAGATGTAGTTTCCGATAGGCATTTCAAAAATAGGTGCCGATAGGTATTTCAGATATAGGTGCCGATAGGCATATCAGATATAGTTGCCGATAGGCATTTAAAATATAGGTGCCGATAGGCATTTCAAATATAGGTGTCGATAGGCATTTCAGATATAAATGCCGAAAGGCATTTCAGATATAGGTGCCGATAGGCATTTCTGATGTGGTTGCCGATAGGCGTTTCAAATATAGGTGCTGATAGGCATTTCAGATGTAGTTTTCGATAGGCATTTCAAAAATAGGTGCCGATAAGCATTTCAGGTATAGGTGCCAATAGGCATTTCAGATATAGTTGCCGATTGGCATTTTAAAAATAGGTGCCGATAGGCATTTCAGATATAGAAGCCGATAGGCATTTCAAATATAGGTGCCGATAGGCATTCCAGATAAGGTTGCCGATAGGCATTTCAAATATAGGTGCTGATAGGCATTTCAGATGTAGTTTCCGATTGGCATTTCAAAAATTAATGCCGATAGGCATTTCAGATATAGGTGCCGATAGGCATTTCAGATATAGTTGTCGATTGGCATTTTAAAAATAGGTGCCGATAGGCTTTTCAGATATAGAAGCCGATAAGTATTTCAAATATAGGTGTCGATAGGCATTTCAGATATGGTTGCCGATAGGCATTTCAAATATTGGTGCTGATAGGCATTGGAGATGTAGTTTCCGATAGGCATTTCAAAAATAGGTGCCGATAGGCATTTCAGATATAGGTGCCGATAGGCATTACAGATATAGTTGCCGGTTGGCATTTTAAAAATAGGTGCCGATAGGCATTTCAGATATAGAAGCCGATAGGCATTTCAAAAATAGGTACCAATAGGCATTTCAGATATAGGTGCCGATAGGCATTTCAGATATAGTTGCCAATAGGCATTTTAAAAATAGGTGTCGATAGGCAATTCAGATATAGAAGCCGATAGGCATTTCAAATATAGGTGCCGATAGGCATTCCAGATATGGTTGCCGATAGGCATTTCAAAAACAGGTGCTGATAGGCATTTCAGATGTAGTTTCCGATAGGCATTTCAAAAATTGGTGCCGATAAGCATTTCAGATATAGGTGCCGATAGGCATTTCAGATATAGTTGCCGATGGGCATTTTAAAAATAGGTGCCGATAGGCATTTCAGATATAGAAGCCGATAGGTATTTCAAATATAGGTGTCGATAGGCATTTCAGATATGGTTGCCGATAGGCATTTCAAATATATGTGCCGATAGCCATTTCAGATATAGGTGCCGATAGGCATTTCAGATATAGTTGCCGATTGGCATTTTAAAAATAGGTGCCGATAGGCATTTTAGATGTAGTTTACGATAGGCATTTCAAAAATAGGTGCCGATAGGTATTTCAGATATAGGTGCCGATAGGCATATCAAATATAGTTGCCGATAGGCATTTAAAATATAGGTGCCGATAGGCATTTCAAATATAGGTGTCGATAGGCATTTCAGATATAAATGCCGAAAGGCATTTCAGATATAGGTGCCGATAGGCATTTCAGATATAGTTGCCGACTGGGATTTTAAAAATAGGTGCCGATAGGCATTTCAGATATAGAAGCCGATAGGCATATCAAATATAGGTGCCGATAGGCATTCCAGATATGGTTGCCGATAGGCATTTCAAATATAGGTGCTGATAGGCATTTCAGATGTAGGTTCCGATTGGCATTTCAAAAATTAATGCCGATAGGCATTTCAGATATAGGTGCCGATAGGCATTTCAGATATAGTTGTCGATTGGCATTTTAAAAATAGGTGCCGATAGGCTTTTCAGATATAGAAGCCGATAGGTATTTCATATATAGGTGTCGATAGGCATTTCAGATATGGTTGCCTATAGGCATTTCAAATATTGGTGCTGATAGGCATTGCAGATGTAGTTTCCGATAGGCATTTTAAAAATAGGTGCTGATAGGCATTTCAGATATAGGTGCCGATAGGCATTACAGATATAGTTCCCGATTAGCATTTTAAAAATAGGTGCCGATAGGCATTTCAGATATAGAAGCCGATAGGCATTTCAAAAATAGGTACCAATAGGCATTTCAGATATAGGTGCCAATAGGCATTTCAGATATAGTTGCCAATAGACATTTTAAAAATAGGTGTCGATAGGCAATTCAGATATAGAAGCCGATAGGCATTTCAAATATAGGTGCCGATAGGCATTCCAGATATGGTTGCCGATAGGCATTTCAAAAACAGGTGCTGATAGGCATTTCAGATGTAGTTTCCGATAGGCATTTCAAAAATTGGTGCCGATAAGCATTTTAGATATAGGTGCCGATAGGCATTTCAGATATAGTTGCCGATTGGCATTTTAAAAATAGGTGCCGATAGGCATTTCAGATATAGAAGCCGATAGGTATTTCAAATATAGGTGTCGATAGGCATTTCAGATATGGTTGCCGATAGGCATTTCAAATATATGTGCCGATAGCCATTTCAGATATAGGTGCCGATAGGCATTTCAGATATAGTTGCCGATTGGCATTTTAAAAATCGGTGCCGATAGGCATTTTAGATGTAGTTTCCGATAGGCATTTCAAAAATAGGTGCCGATAGGTATTTCAGATATAGGTGCCGATAGGCATATCAGATATAGTTGCCGATAGGCATTTAAAATATAGGTGCCGATAGGCATTTCAAATATAGGTGTCGATAGGCATTTCAGATATAAATGCCGAAAGGCATTTCAGATATAGGTGCCGATAGGCATTTCTGATGTGGTTGCCGATAGGCGTTTAAATATAGGTGCTGATAGGCATTTCAGATGTAGTTTTCGATAGGCATTTCAAAAATAGGTGCCGATAAGCATTTCAGGTATAGGTGCCGATAGGCATTTCAGATATAGTTGCCGATTGGCATTTTAAAAATAGGTGCCGATAGGCATTTCAGATATAGAAGCCGATAGGCATTTCAAATATAGGTGCCGATGGGCATTCCAGATATGGTTGCCGATAGGCATTTCAAGTATAGGTGCTGATAGGCATTTCAGATGTAGTTTCCGATAGGCATTTCAAAAATAGGTGCCGATAGGCATTTCAGATATAGGTGCCTATAGGCATTTCAGATATAGTTGCCGATTGGCATTTTAAAAATAGGTGCCGATAGGTATTTCAGATATAGAAGCCGATAGGCATTTCAAATATAGGTGCCGATAGGCATTCCAGATATGGTTGCCGATAGGCATTTAAATATAGGTGCTGATAGGCATTTCAGATGTAGTTTCCGATAGGCATTTCAAAAATTAATGCCGATAGGCATTTCATATATAGGTGCCAATAGGCATTCCAGATATAGTTGTCGATTGGCATTTTAAAAATAGGTGCCGATAGGCTTTTCAGATATAGAAGCTGATAGGTATTTCAAATATAGGTGTCGATAGGCATTTCAGATATGGTTGCCGATAGGCATTTCAAACATTGGTGCTGATAGGCATTGCAGATGTAGTTTCCGATAGGCATTTCAAAAATAGGTGCCGATAGGCATTTCAGATATAGGTGCCGATAGGCATTACAGATATAGTTGCCGATTGGCATTTTAAAAATAGGTGCCGATAGGAATTTCAGATATAGAAGCCGATAGGCGTTTCAAATATAGGTGCCGATAGGCATTCCAGATATGGTTGCCGATAGGCATTTTAAATATAGGTGCTGATAGGCATTTCAAATATATGTGCTGATAGGCATTTCAAATGTAGTTTCCGATAGGCATTTCAAAAATCGGTGCCGATAGGCATTTCAGATATAGGTGCCGATTGGCATTTCAGATATAGTTGCTGATTGGCATTTTAAAAATAGGTGCCGATAGGCATTTCAGATATAGAAGCCGATAGGCATTTCAAATATAGGTGCCGATAGGCATTCCAGATATGGTTGCCGATAGGCATTTCAAATATAGGTGCTGATAGGCATTTTAGATGTAGTTTCCGATAGGCATTTCAAAAATAGGTGCCGATAGGCATTTCAGATATAGGTGCCGATAGGCATTTCAGATATAGAAGCCGATAGGCATTTCAAATATAGGTTCCGATAAGCATTCCAGATATGGTTGCCGATAGGCATTTCAAATATAGGTGCTGATAGGCATTTCAGATGTAGTTGCCGATAGGCATTTCAAAAATTGGTGCCGATAGGCATTCCAGATATAGGTGCCGATAGGCATTTCAGATATAGTTGCCGATTGGCATTCTAAAAATAGGTGCCGATAGGCATTTCAGATATAAAAGCCGATAGGTATTTCAAATATAGGTGTCGATAGGCATTTCAGATATGGTTGCCGATAGGCATTTCAAATATAAGTGCTGATACGCATTTCAGACGTAGTTTCCGATAGGCATTTCAAAAATTGGTGCCGATAGGCAATCCAGATATAGGTGCCGATAGGCATTTCAGATATAGTTGCCGATTGGCATTCTAAATATAGGTGCCGAGGCATTTCAGATATAAAAGCCGATAGGTATTTCAAATATAGGTGTCGATAGGCATTTCAGATATTGTTGCCGATAGGCATTTCAAATATAGGTGCTGATAGGCATTTCAGATGTAGTTTCCGATAGGCATTTCAAAAATAGGTGCCGATAGGCATTTTAGATATAGGTGCCGATAGGCATTTCAGATATAGTTGCCGATTGGCATTTTAAAAATAAGTGTCGATAGGTATTTCAGATATAGAAGCCGATAGGCATTTCAAATATAGGTGCCGATAGGCATTCCAGATATGGTTGCCGATAGGCATTTCAAATATAGGTGCTGATAGGCATTTCAGATGTAGTTTCCGATAGGCATTTCAAAAATTAATGCCGATAGGCATTTCAGATATAGGTGCCGATAGGCATTTCAGATATAGTTGTCGATTGGCATTTTAAAAATAGGTGCCGATAGGCATTTCAGATATAGAAGCCGATAGGCATTTCAAATATAGGTGCCGATAGGCAATTCAAATATGGTTGCCGATAGGCATTTCAAATATAGGTGCTGATAGGCATTTCAGATGTAGTTTCCGATAGGCATTTCAAAAATAAGTGTCGATAGGCATTTCAGATATAGAAGCCGATAGGCATTTCAAATATAGGTGCCGATAGGCATTCCAGATATGTTTGCCGATAGGCATTTCAAATATAGGTGCTGATAGGCATTCCAGATGTAGTTTCCGATAGGCATTTCAAAAATTGGTGCCGATAGGCATTTCAGATATAGGTGCCGATAGGCATTTCAGATATAGTTACCGATTGGCATTTTAAAAATAGGTGCCGATAGGCATTTCAGATATAGAAGCTGATAGGCATTTCAAATATAGGTGCCGATAGGCATTCCAGATATGGTTGCCTATAGGCATTTCAAATATAGGTGCTGATAGGCATTTCAGATGTCGTTTCCGATAGGCATTTCAAAAATAGGTGCCGATAGGCATTTCAGATATAGGTGCCGATAGGCATTTCAGATATAGTTGCCGATTGGCATTTTAAAAATAGGTGCCGATAGGCATTTTAGATGTAGTTTCGGTTAGGCATTTCAAAAATAGGTGCCGATAGGCATTTCAGATATAGGTGCCGAAAGGCATATCAGATATAGTTACCGATAGGCATTTAAAATATAGGTGCCGATAGGCATTTCAATTATAGGTGTCGATAGGCATTTCAGCTGATATAAATGCCGAAAGGCATTTCAGATATAGGTGCCGATAGGCATTTCTGATGTGGTTGCCGATAGGCATTTCAAATATAGGTGCTGATAGGCATTTCAGATGTAGTTTCCGATAGGCATTTCAAAAATAGGTGCCGATAGGCATTTCAGATATAGGTGCCGATAGGCATTTCAGATATAGTTGCCGATTGGCATTTTAAAAATAGGTGCCGATAGGCATTTCAGATATAGAAGCCGATAGGCATTTCACATATAGGTGCCGATAGGCATTCCAAATATGGTTGCCGATAGGCATTTCAAATATAGGTGCTGATAGGCATTTCAGATGTAGTTTCCGATAGGCATTTCAAAAATTGGTGCCGATAGGCATTTCAGATATAGGTGCCGATAGGCATTTAAGATATAGTTGCCAATTGGCATTTTAAAAATAGGTGCCGATAGGCATTTCAGATATAGAAGCCGATAGGTATTTCAAATATAGGTGTCGATAGGCATTTCAGATATGGTTGCCGATAGGCATTTCAAATATTGGTGCTGATAGGCATTTCAGATGTAGTTTCCGATAGGCATTTCAAAAATTAGTGCCGATAGGCATTTCAGATATAGGTGCCGATAGGCATTTCAGATATAGTTGCCGATTGGCATTTTTAAAATAGGTGCCGATAGGGATTGCAGATATAGAAGCCGATAGGCATTTCAAATATAGGTGCCGATAGGCATTCCAGATATGGTTGCCGATAGGCATTTCAAATATAGGTGCTGATAGGCATTTCAGATGTAGTTTCTGATAGGCATTTCAAAAATTGTTGCCGATAGGCATTTCAGATATAGGTGCCGATAGGCATTTCAGATATAGTTGCCGATTGGCATTTTAAAAATAGGTGCCGATAGGCATTTCAGATATAGTTGCCGATTGGCATTTTTAAAATAGGTGCCGATAGGCATTTAAGATATAGGTGCCGATAGGCATTTCAGATATAGTTGCCGATTGGCATTTTAAAAATAGGTGCCGATAGGCATTTCAGATATAGAAGCCTATGGTATTTCAAATATAGGTGTCGATAGGCATTTCAGATATGGTTGCCGATAGGCATTTCAAATATAGGTGCTAATAGGCATTTCAGATGTAGTTTCCGATAGGCATTTCAAAAACAGGTGCCGATAGGCATTTCAGATATAGGTGCCGATAGGCATTTCAGATATAGGTGCCGATAGGCATTTCAGATATAGTTGCCGATTGGCATTTTAAAAATAGGTGCCGATAGGCATTTTAGATGTAGTTTCCAATAGGCATTTCAAAAGTAGGTGCCGATAGGCATTTCAGATATAGGTGCCGATAGGCATATCAGATATAGTTGCCGATAGGCATTTAAAATATAGGTGCCGATAGGCATTTCAAATATAGGTGTCGATAGGCATTTCAGATATAAATGCCGAATGGCATTTCAGATATAGGTGCCGATAGGCATTTCTGATGTGGTTGCCGATAGGCATTTCAAATATAGGTGCTGATAGGCATTTCAGATGTAGTTTCCGATAGGCATTTCAAAAATAGGTGCCGAGAGGCATTTCAGATATAGGTGCCGATAGGCATTTCAGATATAGAAGCCGATAGGCATTTCAAATATAGGTGCCGATAAGCATTCCAGATATGGTTGCCGATAGGCATTTCAAATATAGGTGCTGATAGGCATTTCAGATGTAGTTGCCGATAGGCATTTCAAAAATTGGTGCCGATAGGCATTCCAGATATAGGTGCCGATAGGCATTTCAGATATAGTTGCCGATTGGCATTCTAAATATAGGTGCCGATAGGCATTTCAGATATAAAAGCCGATAGGTATTTCAAATATAGGTGTCGATAGGCATTTCAGATATTGTTGCCGATAGGCATTTCAAATATAGGTGCTGATAGGCATTTCAGATGTAGTTTCCGATAGGCATTTCAAAAATAGGTGCCGATAGGCATTTTAGATATAGGTGCCGATAGGCATTTCAGATATAGTTGCCGATTGGCATTTTAAAAATAAGTGTCGATAGGCATTTCAGGTATAGAAGCTGATAGGCATTTCAAATATAGGTGCCGATAGGCATTCCAGATATGTTTGCCGATAGGCATTTCAAATATAGGTGCTGATAGGCATTTCAGATGTAGTTTCCGATAGGCATTTCAAAAATTGGTGCCGATAGGCATTTCAGATATAGGTGCCGATAGGCATTTCAGATATAGTTACCGATTGGCATTTTAAAAATAGGTGCCGATAGGCATTTCAGATATAGAAGCTGATAGGCATTTCAAATATAGGTGCCGATAGGCATTCCAGATATGGTTGCCGATAGGCATTTCAAATATAGGTGCTGATAGGCATTTCAGATGTAGTTTCCGATAGGCATTTCAAAAATAGGTGCCGATAGGCATTTCAGATATAGGTGCCGATAGGCATTTCAGATATAGTTGCCGATTGGCATTTTAAAAATAGGTGCCGATAGGCATTTTAGATGTAGTTTCGGATAGGCATTTCAAAAATAGGTGCCGATAGGCATTTCAGATATAGGTGCCGAAAGGCATATCAGATATAGTTACCGATAGGCATTTAAAATATAGGTGCCGATAGGCATTTCAATTATAGGTGTCGATAGGCATTTCAGATATAAATGCCGAAAGGCATTTCAGATATAGGTGCCGATAGGCATTTCTGACGTAGTTGCCGATAGGCATTTCAAATATAGGTGCTGATAGGCATTTCAGATGTAGTTTCCGATAGGCATTTCAAAAATAGGTGCCGATAGGCATTTCAGATATAGGTGCCGATAGGCATTTCAGATATAGTTGCCGATTGGCATTTTAAAAATAGGTGCCGATAGGCATTTCAGATATAGAAGCCGATAGGCATTTCAAATATAGGTGCCGATAGGCATTCCAAATATGGTTGCCGATAGGCATTTCAAATATAGGTGCTGATAGGCATTTCAGATGTAGTTTCCGATAGGCATTTCAAAAATTGGTGCCGATAGGCATTTCAGATATAGGTGCCGATAGGCATTTAAGATATAGTTGCCAATTGGCATTTTAAAAATAGGTGCCGATAGGCATTTCAGATATAGAAGCCGATAGGTATTTCAAATATAGGTGTCGATAGGCATTTCAGATATGGTTGCCGATAGGCATTTCAAATATTGGTGCTGATAGGCATTTCAGATGTAGTTTCCGATAGGCATTTCAAAAATAGGTGCCGATAGGCATTTCAGATATAGGTGCCGATAGGCATTTCAGATATAGTTGCCGATTGGCATTTTTAAAATAGGTGCCGATAGGGATTTCAGATATAGAAGCCGATAGGCATTTCAAATATAGGTGCCGATAGGCATTCCAGATATGGTTGCCGATAGGCATATCAAATATAGGTGCTGATAGGCATTTCAGATGTAGTTTCTGATAGGCATTTCAAAAATTGGTGCCGATAGGCATTTCAGATATAGGTGCCGATAGGCATTTCAGATATAGTTGCCGATTGGCATTTTAAAAATAGGTGCCGATAGGCATTTCAGATATAGTTGCCGATTGGCATTTTAAAAATAGGTGCCGATAGGCATTTCAGATATAGAAGCCGATAGGCATATTAAATATAGGTGCCGATAGGCATTCCAGATATGGTTGCCGATAGGCATTTCAAATATAGGTGCTGATAGGCATTTTAGATGTAGTTTCCGATAGGCACTTCAAAAATTGGTGCCGATAGGCATTTCCGATATAGGTGCCGATAGGCATTTCAGATATAGTTGCCGATTGGCATTTTAAAAATAGGTGCCGATAGGCATTTCAGATATAGAAGCCTATGGTATTTCAAATATAGGTGTCGATAGGCATTTCAGATATGGTTGCCGATAGGCATTTCAAATATAGGTGCTAATAGGCATTTCAGATGTAGTTTCCGATAGGCATTTCAAAAACAGGTGCCGATAGGCATTTCAGATATAGGTGCCGATAGGCATTTCAGATATAGTTGCCGATTGGCATTTTAAAAATAGGTGCCGATAGGCATTTTAGATGTAGTTTCCGATAGGCATTTCAAAAATAGGTGCCGATAGGCATTTCAGATATAGGTGCCGATAGGCATATCAGATATAGTTGCCGATAGGCATTTAAAATATAGGTGCCGATAGGCATTTCAAATATAGGTGTCGATAGGCATTTCAGATATAAATGCCGAATGGCATTTCAGATATAGGTGCCGATAGGCATTTCTGATGTGGTTGCCGAAAGGCATTTCAAATATAGGTGCTGATAGGCATTTCAGATGTAGTTTCCGATAGGCATTTCAAAAATAGGTGCCGAGAGGCATTTCAGATATAGGTGCCGATAGGCATTTCAGATATATTTGCCGATTGGCATTTTAAAAATAGGTGCCGATAGGGATTTCAGATATAGAAGCCGATAGGCATTTCAAATATAGGTGCCGATAGGCATATCAGATATAGTTGCCGATAGGCATTTAAAATATAGGTGCCGATAGGCATTTCAAATATAGGTGTCGATAGGCATTTCAGATATAAATGCCGAATGGCATTTCAGATATAGGTGCCGATAGGCATTTCTGATGTGGTTGCCGAAAGGCATTTCAAATATAGGTGCTGATAGGCATTTCAGATGTAGTTTCCGATAGGCATTTCAAAAATAGGTGCCGAGAGGCATTTCAGATATAGGTGCCGATAGGCATTTCAGATATAGTTACCGATTGGCATTTTAAAAATAGGTGCCGATAGGCATTTCAGATATAGAAGCCAATAGGCATTTCAAATATAGGTGCCGATAGGCATTCCAGATATGGTTGCCGATAGGCATTTCAAATATAGGTGCTGATAGGCGTTTCAGATGTAGTTTCCAATAGGCATTTCAAAAATTGGTGCCGATAGGCATTTCAGATATAGGTGCCGATAGGCATTTCAGATATAGTTGCCGATTGGCATTTTAAAAACAGGTGCCGATAGGCATTTCAGATTTAGAAGCCGATAGGTATTTCAAATATAGGTGTCGATAGGCATTTCAGATATGGTTGTCGATAGGCATTTCAAATATAGGAGCAGATTGGCATTTCAGATGTAGTTTCCGAAAGGCATTTTAAAAATAGGTGCCGATAGGCATTTCAGATATAGAAGCCGATAGGTATTTCAAATATAGGTGTCGATAGGCATTTCAGATATGGTTGCCGATAGGCATTTCAAATATTGGTGCTGATAGGCATTTCAGATGTAGTTTCCGATAGGCATTTCAAAAATAGGTGCCGATAGGCATTTCAGATATAGGTGCCGATAGGCATTTCAGATATATTTGCCGATTGGCATTTTAAAAATAGGTGCCGATAGGGATTTCAGATATAGAAGCCGATAGGCATTTCAAATATAGGTGCCGATAGGCATTTCAGATATAAATGCCGAAAGGCATTTCAGATAAAGGTGCCGATAGGCATTTCTGATGTGGTTGCCGATAGGCATTTCAAATATAGGTGCTGATAGGCATTTGTGATGTAGTTTCCGATAGGCATTTCAAAAATAGGTGCCGATAGGCATTTTAGATATAGGTGCCGATAGGCATTTCAGATATAGTTGCCGATTGGCATTTTAAAAATAGGTGCCGATAGGCATTTCAAATATAGAAGCCGATAGGCATTCCAAATATAGGTGCCGATAGGCATTCCAGATATGGTTGCCGATAGGCATTTCAAATATAGGTGCTGATAGGCATTTCAGATGTAGTTTCCGATAGGCATTTCAAAAATAGGTGCCGATAGGCATTTTAGATATAGGTGCCGATAGGCATTTCAGATATAGATGCCAATTGGCATTTTAAAAATAGGTGCCGATAGGTATTTCAGATATAAGAGCCGATAGGCATTTCAAATATAGGTGCCGATAGGCATTCCAGATATGGTTGCCGATAGGCATTTCAAATATAGGTGCTGATAGGCATTTTAAATGTAGTTTCCGATAGGCATTTCAAAAATTGATGCCGATAGGCATTTCAGATATAGGTGCCGATAGGCATTTAAGATATAGTTGCCGATTGGCATTTTAAAAACAGGTGCCGATAGGCATTTCAGATATAGTTGCCAATTGGCATTTTAAAAATAGGTGTCGATAGGCATTTCAGATATAGAAGCCAATAGGCATTTCAAATATACGTGCCGATAGGCATTCCGGATATGGTTGCCGATAGGCATTTCAAATATAGGTGCTGATAGGCATTTCAGATGTAGTTTCCGATAGGCATTTCAAAAATTGGTGCCAATAGGAATTTCAGATATAGGTGCCGATAGGCATTTTAGATATAGTTGCCGATTGGCATTTTAAAAATAGGTGCCGATAGGCATTTCAGATATAGAAGCCGATAGGTATTTCAAATATAGGTGTCGATAGGCATTTCAGATATTTTTGCCGATATGCACTTCAAATATAGGTGCTGATAGGCATTTCAGATGTAGTTTCCGATAGGCATTTCAAAAATAGGTCCCGATAGGCATTTCAGATATAGGTGCCGATAAGCATTTCAGATATAGTTGCCGATTGGCATTTTAAAAATAGGTGCCGATAGGCATTTTAGATGTAGTTTCCGATAGGCATTTCAAAAATAGGTGCCGATAGGCATTTCAGATATAGGTGCCGATAGGCATATCAGATATAGTTGCCGATAGGCATTTAAAATATAGGTGCCGATAGGCATTTCAAATATAGGTGCTGATAGGCATTTCAGATGTAGTTTCCGATAGGCATTTCAAAAATTGGTGCCAATAGGCATTTCAGATATAGGTGCCGATAGGCATTTTAGATATAGTTGCCGATTGGCATTTTAAAAATAGGTGCCGATAGGCATTTCAGATATAGAAGCCGATAGGTATTTCAAATATAGGTGTCGATAGGCATTTCAGATATGGTTGCCGATAGGCACTTCAAATATAGGTGCTGATAGGCATTTCAGATGTAGTTTCCGATAGGCAGTTCAAAAATAGGTCCCGATAGGCATTTCAGATATAGGTGCCGATAGGCATTTCAGATATAGTTGCCGATTGGCATTTTAAAAATAGGTGCCGATAGGCATTTTAGATGTAGTTTCCGATAGGCATTTCAAAAATAGATGCCGATAGGCATTTCAGATATAGGTGCCGATAGGCATATCAGATATAGTTGCCGATTGGCATTTTAAAAACAGGTGCCGATAGGCATTTCAGATATAGTTGCCAATTGGCATTTTAAAAATAGGTGTCGATAGGCATTTCAGATATAGAAGCCAATAGGCATTTCAAATATACGTGCCGATAGGCATTCCAGATATTGTTGCCGATAGGCATTTCAAATATAGGTGCTGATAGGCATTTCAGATGTAGTTTCCGATAGGCATTTCAAAAATTGGTGCCAATAGGAATTTCAGATATAGGTGCCGATAGGCATTTTAGATATAGTTGCCGATTGGCATTTTAAAAATAGGTGCCGATAGGCATTTCAGATATAGAAGCCGATAGGTATTTCAAATATAGGTGTCGATAGGCATTTCAGATATGTTTGCCGATATGCACTTCAAATATAGGTGCTGATAGGCATTTCAGATGTAGTTTCCGATAGGCATTTCAAAAATAGGTCCCGATAGGCATTTCAGATATAGGTGCCGATAAGCATTTCAGATATAGTTGCCGATTGGCATTTTAAAAATAGGTGCCGATAGGCATTTTAGATGTAGTTTCCGATAGGCATTTCAAAAATAGGTGCCGATAGGCATTTCAGATATAGGTGCCGATAGGCATATCAGATATAGTTGCCGATAGGCATTTAAAATATAGGTGCCGATAGGCATTTCAAATATAGGTGCTGATAGGCATTTCAGATGTAGTTTCCGATAGGCATTTCAAAAATTGGTGCCAATAGGCATTTCATATATAGGTGCCGATAGGCATTTTAGATATAGTTGCCGATTGGCATTTTAAAAATAGGTGCCGATAGGCATTTCAGATATAGAAGCCGATAGGTATTTCAAATATAGGTGTCGATAGGCATTTCAGATATGGTTGCCGATAGGCACTTCAAATATAGGTGCTGATAGGCATTTCAGATGTAGTTTCCGATAGGCAGTTCAAAAATAGGTCCCGATAGGCATTTCAGATATAGGTGCCGATAGGCATTTCAGATATAGTTGCCGATTGGCATTTTAAAAAAAGGTGCCGATAGGCATTTTAGATGTAGTTTCCGATAGGCATTTCAAAAATAGATGCCGATAGGCATTTCAGATATAGGTGCCGATAGGCATATCAGATATAGTTGCCGATAGGCATTTAAAATATAGGTGCCGATAGGCATTTCAAATATAGGTGTCGATAGGCATTTCAGATATAAATGCCGAAAGGCATTTCAGATATAGGTGCCGATAGGCATTTCTGATGTGGTTGCCGATAGGCATTTCAAATATAGGTGCTGATAGGCATTTCAGATGTAGTTTTCGATAAACATTTCAAAAATAGGTGCCGATAGGCATTTCAGATATAGGTGCCGATAGGCACTTCAGATATAGTTGCCGATTGGCATTTTAAAAATAGGTGCCGATAGGCATTTCAGATATAGAAGCCGATAGGTATTTCAAATATAGGTGTCGATAGGCATTTCAGATATGGTTGCCGATAGGCATTTCAAATATAGGTGCTGATAGGCATTTCAGATGTAGTTTCCGATAGGCATTTCAAAAATAAGTGCCGATAGGCATTTCAGATATAGGTGCCGATAGGCATTTCAGATATAGTTGCCGATTGGCATTTTAAAAATAAGTGTCGATAGGCATTTCAGATATAGATGCCGATAGGCATTTCAAATATAGGTGCCGATAGGCATTCCAGATATGGTTGCCGATAGACATTTCAAATATAGGTGCTGATAGGCATTCCAGATGTAGTTTCCGATAGGCATTTCAAAAATAAGTGCCGATAGGCATTTCAGATATAGGTGCCGATAGGCATATCAGATATAGTTGCCGATAGGCATTTAAAATATAGGTATCGATAAGCATTTCAAATATAGGTGTCGATAGGCATTTCAGATATAAATGCCGAAAGGCATTTCAGATATAGGTGCCGATAGGCATTTCTGATGTGGTTGCCGATAGGCATTTCAAATATAGGTGCTGATAAGCATTTGTGATGTAGTTTCCGATAGGCATTTCAAAAATAGGTGCCGATAGGCATTTCAGATATAGGTGCCGATAAGCATTTCAGATATAGTTGCCGATTGGCATTTTAAAAATAGGTGCCGATAGGCATTTCAGATATAGAAGCCGATAGGCATTTCAAATATAGGTGCCAATAGGCATTCCAAATATGTTTGCCGATAGGCATTTCAAATATAGGTGCTGATAGGCATTTCAGATGTAGTTTCCGATAGGCATTTCAAAAATAGGTCCCGATAGGCATTTCAGATATAGGTGCCGATAGGCATTTCAGATATAGTTGCCGATTGGCATTTTAAAAATAGGTGCCGATAGGCATTTTAGATGTAGTTTCCGATAGGCATGTCAAAAATAGGTGCCGATAGGCATTTCAGATATAGGTGCCGATAGGCATATCAGAATCTGATATGCCTATCGGCACCTATATCTGAAATGCCTATCGGCACCTATATTTGAAATGCCTATCGGCACCTATATTTTAAATGCCTATCGACAACTATATCTGATATAGTTGCCGATAGGCATTTAAAATATAGGTGCCGATAGGCATTTCAAATATAGGTGCTGATAGGCATTTCAGATGTAGTTTCCGTAAGGCATTTCAAAAATAGATGCCGATAGACATTTCAGATATAGGTGCCGATAGGCATTTCAGATATAGTTGCCGATTGGCATTTTAAAAATAGGTGCCGATAAGCATTTCAGTTTTAGAAGCCGATAGGCATTTCAAATATAGGTGCCGATAGGCATTCCAGATATGGTTGCCGATAGGCATTTCAAATATAGGTGCTGATAGGCATTTCAGATGTAGTTTCCGATAGGCATTTCAAAAATTGGTGCCGATAAGCATTTCAGGTATAGGTGCCGATAGGCATTTCAGATATAGTTGCCGATTGGCATTTTAAAAATAGGTGCCGATAGGCATTTTAGATGTAGTTTCCGATAGGCATTTCAAAAATAGGTGCCGATAGGTATTTCAGATATAGGTGCCGATAGGCATATCAGATATAGTTGCCGATAGGCATTTAAAATATAGGTGCCGATAGGCATTTCAAATATAGGTGTCGATAGGCATTTCAGATATAAATGCCGAAAGGCATTTCAGATATAGGTGCCGATAGGCATTTCTGATGTGGTTGCCGATAGGCGTTTCAAATATAGGTGCTGATAGGCATTTACAGATGTAGTTTTCGATAGGCATTTCAAAAATAGGTGCCGATAAGCATTTCAGGTATAGGTGCCGATAGGCATTTCAGATATAGTTGCCGATTGGCATTTTAAAAATGGGTGCCGATAGGCATTTCAGATATAGAAGCCGATAGGCATTTCAAATATAGGTGCCGATAGGCATTCCAGATATGGTTGCCGATAGGCATTTCAAATATAGGTGCTGATAGGCATTTCAGATGTAGTTTCCGATTGGCATTTCAAAAACTAATGCCGATAGGCATTTCAGATATAGGTGCCGATAGGCATTTCAGATATAGTTGTCGATTGGCAATTTAAAAATAGGTGCCGATAGGCTTTTCAGATATAGAAGCCGATAGGTATTTCAAATATAGGTGTCGATAGGCATTTCAGATATGGTTGCCGATAGGAATTTCAAATATTGGTGCTGATAGGCATTGCAGATGTAGTTTCCGATAGGCATTTCAAAAATAGGTGCCGATAGGCATTTCAGATATAGGTACCGATAGGCATTACAGATATAGTTGCCGATTGGCATTTTAAAAATATGTGCCGATAGGCATTTCAGATATAGAAGCCGATAGGCATTTCAAAAATAGGTACCAATAGGCATTTCAGATATAGGTGCCGATAGGCATTTCAGATATAGTTGCCAATAGGCATTTTAAAAATAGGTGTCAATGTGCAATTCAGATATAGAAGCCGATAGGCATTTCCAATATAGGTGCCGATAGGCATTCCAGATATGGTTGCCGATAGGCATTTCAAAAACAGGTGCTGATAGGCATTTCAGATGTAGTTTCCGATAGGCATTTCAAAAATTGGTGCCGATAAGCATTTCAGATATAGGTGCCGATAGCCATTTCAGATATAGTTGCCGATTGGCATTTTAAAAATAGGTGCCGATAGGCATTTCAGATATAGAAGCCGATAGGTATTTCAAATATAGGTGTCGATAGGCATTTCAGATATGTTGCCGATAGGCATTTCAAATATATGTGCCGATAGCTATTTCAGATATAGGTGCCGATAGGCATTTCAGATATAGTTGCCGATTGGCATTTTAAAAATAGGTGCCGATAGGCATTTTAGATGTAGTTTCCGATAGGCATTTTAAAAATAGGTGCCGATAGGTATTTCAGATATAGGTGCCGATAGGCATATCAGATATAGTTGCCGACATGCATTTAAAATATAGGTGTCGATAGGCATTTCAGATATAAATGCCGAAAGGCATTTCAGATATAGGTGCCGATAGGCATTTCTGATGTGGTTGCCGATAGGCGTTTCAAATATAGGTGCTAATAGGCATTTCAGATGTAGTTTTCGATAGGCATTTCAAAAATAGCTGCCGATAAGCATTTCAGGTATAGGTGCCGATAGGCATTTCAGATATAGTTGCCGATTGGCATTTTAAAAATAGGTGCCGATAGGCATTTCAGATATAGAAGCCGATAGGCATTTCAAATATAGGTGCCGATGGGCATTCCAGATATGGTTGCCGATAGGCATTTCAAGTATAGGTGCTGATAGGCATTTCAGATGTAGTTTCCGATAGGCATTTCAAAAATAGGTGCCGATAGGCATTTCAGATATAGGTGCCGATAGGCATTTCAGATATAGTTGCCGATTGGCATTTTAAAAATAGGTGCCGATAGGTATTTCAGATATAAAAGCCGATAGGCATTGCAAATATAGGTGCCGATAGGCATTGCAAATATAGGTGCCGATAGGCATTCCAGATATGGTTGCCGATAGGCATTTTAAATATAGGTGCTGATAGGCATTTCAGATGAAGTTTCCGATAGGCATTTCAAAAATTAATGCCGATAGGCATTTCAGATATAGTTGTCGATTGGCATTTTAAAAATAGGTGCCGATAGGCTTTTCAGATATAGAAGCCGATAGGTATTTCAAATATAGGTGTCGATAGGCATTTCAGATATGGTTGCCGATAGGCATTTCAAATATTGGTGCTGATAGGCATTGCAGATGTAGTTTCCGATAGGCATTTCAAAAATAGGTGCCGATAGGCATTTCAGATATAGGTGCCGATAGGCATTACAGATATAGTTGCCGATTGGCATTTTAAAAATAGGTGCCGATAGGCATTTCAGATATAGAAGCCGATAGGCATTTCAAATATAGGTGCCGATAGGCATTCCAGATATGGTTGCCGATAGGCATTTTAAATATAGGTGCTGATAGGCATTTCAAATATAGGTGCTGATAGGCATTTCAAATGTAGTTTCCGATAGGCATTTTAAAAATCGGTGCCGATAGGCATTTCAGATATAGGTGCCGATTGGCATTTCAGATATAGTTGCTGATTGGCATTTTAAAAATAGGTGCCGATAGGCATTTCAGATATAGAAGCCGATAGGCATTTCAAATATAGGTGCCGATAGGCATTCCAGATATGGTTGCCGATAGGCATTTCAAATATAGGTGCTGATAGGCATTTCAGATGTAGTTTCCGATAGGCATTTCAAAAATAGGTGCCGATAGGCATTTCAGATATAGGTGCCGATAGGCATTTCAGATATAGAAGCCGATAGGCATTTCAAATATAGGTTCCGATAAGCATTCCAGATATGGTTGCCGATAGGCATTTTAAATATAGGTGCTGATAGGCATTTCAGATGTAGTTGCCGATAGGCATTTCAAAAATTGGTGCCGATAGGCATTCCAGATATAGGTGCCGATAGGCATTTCAGATATAGTTGCCGATTGGCATTCTAAAAATAGGTGCCGATAGGCATTTCAGATATAAAAGCCGATAGGTATTTCAAATATAGGTGTCGATAGGCATTTCAGATATGGTTGCCGATAGGCATTTTAAATATAAGTGCTGATAGGCATTTCAGACGTAGTTTCCGATAGGCATTTCAAAAATAGGTGCCGATAGGCATTTTAGATATAGGTGCCGATAGGCATTTCAGATTTAGTTGCCGATTGGCATTTTAAAAATAGGTGTCGATAGACATTTCAGATATAGAAGCCGATAGGCATTTCAAATATAGGTGCCGATAGGCATTCCAGATATGGTTGCCGATAGGCATTTCAAATATAGGTGCTGATAGGCATTTCAGATTTAGTTTCCGATAGGCATTTAAAAAATAGGTGCCGATAGGCATTTCAGATAAAGGTGCCGACAGGCATTTCAGATGTAGTTGCCAATTGGCATTTTAAAAATAGCTGCCGATAGGCATTTCAGATATGGTTGCCGATAGGCATTTCAAATATAGGTGCTGATAGGCATTTCAGATGTAGCTTCCGATAGGCATTTCAAAAATAGGTGCCGATAGGTATTTCAGATATAAGGTGCCGATAGGCATATCAGATATAGTTGCCGATAGGCATTTAAAATATAGGTGCTGATAGGCATTTCAAATATAGGTGTCGATAGGCATTTCAGATATAAATGCCGAAAGGCATTTCAGATATAGGTGCCGATAGGCATTTCTGATGTGGTTGCCGATAGGCGTTTCAAATATAGGTGCTGATAGGCATTTCAGATGTAGTTTTCGATAGGCATTTCAAAAATAGGTGCCGATAAGCATTTCAGGTATAGATGCCGATAGGCATTTCAGATATAGTTGCCGATTGGCATTTTAAAAATAGGTGCCGATAGGCATTTCAGATATAGAAGCCGATAGGCATTTCAAATATAGGTGCCGATAGGCATTCCAGATATGGTTGCCGATAGGCATTTCAAGTATAGGTGCTGATAGGCATTTCAGATGTAGTTTCCGCTTGGCATTTAAAAAATAGGTGCCGATAGACATTTTAGATATAGGTGCCGATAGGCATTTCAGATATAGTTGCCGATTGGCATTTTAAAAATAGGTGCCGATAGGCATTTCAAATATAGAAGCCGATAGGCATTTCAGATATAGGTGCCGATAGGCATTCCAGATATGGTTGCCGATAGGCATTTCAAATATAGGTGCTGATAGGCATTTCAGATGTAGTTTCCGATAGGCATTTCAAAAATTAATGCCGATAGGCATTTCAGATATAGGTGCCGATAGGCATTTCAGATATAGTTGTCGATTGGCATTTTAAAAATAGGTGCCGATAGGCTTTTCAGATATAGAAGCCGATAGGTATTTCAAATATAGGTGTCGATAGGCATTTCAGATATGGTTGCTGATAGGCATTTCAAACATTGGTGCTGATAGGCATTGCAGATGTAGTTTCCGATAGGCATTTCAAAAATAGGTGCTGATAGGCATTTCAGATATAGGTGCCGATAGGCATTACAGATATAGTTGCCGATTGGCATTTTAAAAATAGGTGCCGATAGGCATTTCAGATATAGAAGCCGATAGGCATTTCAAATATAGGTGCCGATAGGCATTCCAGATATGGTTGCCGATAGGCATTTCAAATATAGGTGCTGATAGGCATTTCAAATGTAGTTTCTGATAGGCATTTCAAAAATAGGTGCCGATAGGCATTTCAGATATAGGTGCCGATTGGCATTTCAGATATAGTTGCCGATTGGCATTTTAAAAATAGGTGCCGATAGGCATTTCAGATATAGAAGCCGATAGGCATTTCAAATATAGGTGCCGATAGGCATTCCAGATATGGTTGCCGATAGGCATTTCTAATATAGGTGCTGATAGGCATTTCAGATGTAGTTTCCGATAGGCATTTCAAAAATAGGTGCTGATAGGCATTTCAGATATAGGTGCCGATAGGCATTACAGATATAGTTGCCGATTGGCATTTTAAAAATAGGTGCCGATAGGCATTTCAGATATAAAAGCCGATAGGTATTTCAAATATAGGTGTCGATAGGCATTTCAGATATTGTTGCCGATAGGCATTTCAAATATAGGTGCTGATAGGCATTTCAGATGTAGTTTCCGATAGGCATTTCAAAAAAGGTGCCGATAGGCATTTTAGATATAGGTGCCGATAGGCATTTCAGATATAGTTGCCGATTGGCATTTTAAAAATAGGTGTCGATAGGCATTTCAGATATAGAAGCCGATAGGCATTTCAAATATAGGTGCCGATAGGCATTCCAGATATGGTTGCCGATAGGCATTTCAAATATAGGTGCTGATAGGCATTCCAGATGCAGTTTCCCATAGGCATTTCAAAAATTGGTGCCGATAGGCATTTCAGATATAGGTGCCGATATGCATTTCAGATATATTTACCGATTGGCATTTTAAAAATAGGTGCCGATAGGCATTTCAGATATAGAAGCCGATAGGTATTTCAAATATAGGTGTCGATAGGCATTTCAGATATGGTTGCCGATAGGCATTTCAAATATAGGTGCTGATAGGCATTTCAGTTATAGGTGCTGATAGGCATTTCAGATATAGTTGCCGATTGGCATTTTAAAAATAGGTGCCGATAGGCATTTTAGATGTAGTTTAAGATAGGCATTTCAAAAATAGGTGCCGATAGGCATTTCAGATATAGGTGCCGATAGGCATATCAGATATAGTTGCCGATAGGCAGTTAAAATATAGGTGCCGATAGGCATTTTAAATATAGGTGTCGATAGGCATTTCAGATATAAATGCCGAAAGGCATTTCAGATATAGGTGCTGATAGGCATTTCTGATGTGGTTGCCGATAGGCATTTTAAATATAGGTGCTGATAGGCATTTCAGATGTAGTCTTTGATAGGCATTTCAAAGATAGGCGCCGATAGGCATTTCAGATATAGGTGCCGATAGGCATTTCAGATATAGTTGCCGATTAGCATTTTTAAAATAGGTGCCGATAGACATTTCAGATATGGTTGCCGATAGGCATTTCAAATATAGGTGCCGATAGGCATTCCAGATATGGTTGCCGATAGGCATTTCAAATATAGGTGCTGATAGGCATTTCAGATGTAGTTTCCGATAGGCATTTCAAAAATAGGGGCCGATGGGCATTTTAGATATAGGTGCCGATAGGCATTTCAGATATAGTTGCCGATTGGCATTTTAAAAATAGGTGCCGATAGGCATTTCAGATATAGAAGCCGATAGGCATTTCAAATATAGGTGACGATAGGCATTCCAGATATGGTTGCCGATAGGCATTTCAAATATAGGTGCTAATAGGCATTTCAGATGTAGTTTCCGATAGGAATTTCCAAAATTGGTGCCGATAGGCAATTCAGATATAGGTGCCGATAGGCATTTCAGATATAGTTGCCGATTGGCATTTTAAAAATAGGTGCCGATAGGCTTTTCAGATTTAGAAGCCGATAGGTATTTCAAATATAGGTGTCGATAGGCATTTCAGATATGGTTGCCGATAGGCATTTCAAATATAGGTGCTGATAGGCATTTCAGATGTAGTTTCCGATATGCATTTCAAAAATAAGTGCCGATAGGCATTTCAGATATAGGTGCCGATAGGCATTTCAGATATAGTTGCCGATTGGCATTTTAAAAATAAGTGTCGATAGGCATTTCAGATATAGATGCCGATAGGCATTTCAAATATAGGTGCCGATAGGCATTCCAGATATGGTTGCCGATAGGCATTTCAAATATAGGTGCTGATAGGCATTCCAGATGTAGTTTCCGATAGGCATTTCAAAAATAAGTGCCGATAGGCATTTCAGATATAGGTGCCGATAGGCATATCAGATATAGTTGCCGATAGGCATTTAAAATATAGTATCGATAGGCATTTCAAATATAGGTGTCGATAGGCATTTCAGATATAAATGCCGAAAGGCATTTCAGATATAGGTGCCGATAGGCATTTCTGATGTGGTTGCCGATAGGCATTTCAAATATAGGTGCTGATAGGCATTTGTGATGTAGTTTCCGATAGGCATTTCAAAAATAGTTGCCGATAGGCATTTCAGATATAGGTGCCGATAGGCATTTCAGATATAGTTGCCGATTGGCATTTTAAAAATAGGTGCCGATAGGCATTTCAGATATAGAAGCCGATAGGCATTTCAAATATAGGTGCCGATAGGCATTCCAAATATGGTTGCCGATAGGCATTTCAAAAATAGGTGCTGATAGGCATTTCAGATGTAGTTTCCGATAGGCATTTCAAAAATAGGTGCCGATAGGCATTTCAGATATAGGTGCCGATAGGCATTTCAGATATAGTTGCCGATTGGCATTTTTAAAACAGGTGCCGATAGGCATTTCAGATATAGTTGCCAATTGGCATTTTAAAAATAGGTGTCGATAGGCATTTCAGATATAGAAGCCGATAGGCATTTCAAATATAGGTGTCGATAGGCATTTCAGATATGGTTGCCGATATGCACTTCAAATATAGGTGATGATAGGCATTTCAGATGTAGTTTCCGATAGGCATTTCAAAAATAGGTTCCGATAGGCATTTCAGATATAGGTGCCGATAGGCATTTCAGATATAGTTGCCGATTGGCATTTTAAAAATAGGTGCCGATAGGCATTTTAGATGTAGTTTCCGATAGGCATTTCAAAAATAGGTGCCGATAGGCATTTCAGATATAGGTGCCGATAGGCATTTCAGATATAGTTGCCGATTGGCATTTTAAAAATAGGTGCCGATAGGCATTTTAGATGTAGTTTCCGATAGGCATTTCAAAAATAGGTGCCGATAGGCATTTCAGATATAGGTGCCGATAGGCATATCAGATATAGTTGCCGATAGGCATTTAAAATATAGGTGCCGATAGGCATTTCAAATATAGGTGTCGATAGGCATTTCAGATATAAATACCGAAAGGCATTTCAGATATAGGTGCCGATAGGCATTTCTGATGTGGTTGCCGATAGGCATTTCAAATATAGGTGCTGATAGGCATTTCAGATGTCGTTTTCGATAAGCATTTCAAAAATAGGTGCCGATAGGCATTTCAGATATAGGTGCCGATAGGCACTTCAGATATAGTTGCCGATTGGCATTTTAAAAATAGGTGCCGATAGGCATTTCAGATATAGAAGCCGATAGGTATTTCAAATATAGGTGTCGATAGGCATTTCAGATATGGTTGCCGATAGGCATTTCAAATATAGGTGCTGATAGGCATTTCAGATGTAGTTTCCGATAGGCATTTCAAAAATTAGTGCCGATAGGCATTTCAGATATAGGTGCCGATAGGCATTTCAGATATAGTTGCCGATTGGCATTTTAAAAATAAGTGTCGATAGGCATTTCAGATATAGAAGCCGATAGGCATTTCAAATATAGGTGCCGATAGGCATTCCAGATATGTTTGCCGATAGGCATTTAAAATATAGGTGCTGATAGGCATTCCAGATGTAGTTTCCGAGAAGCAGTTCAAAAATTGGTGCCGATAGGCATTTCAGATATAGGTGCCGATAGGCATTTCAGATATAGTTGCCGATTGGCATTTTAAAAATAAGTGTCGATAGGCATTTCAGATATAAATGCCGAATGGCATTTCAGGTATAGGTGCCGACAGGCATTTCTGATGTGGTTCCTGATAGGCGTTACAAATATAGGTGCTGATAGGCATTTCAGATGTAGTTTCCGATAGGCATTTCAAAAATAGGTGCCGATAGGCATTTCAGATATAGTTACCGATTGGCATTTTAAAAATAGGTGCCGATAGGCATTTCAGATATAGAAGCCAATAGGCATTTCAAATATAGGTGCCGATAGGCATTCCAGATATGGTTGCCGATAGGCATTTCAAATATAGGTGCTGATAGGCGTTTCAGATGTAGTTTCCGATAGGCATTTCAAAAATTGGTGCCGATAGGCATATCAGATATAGGTGCCGATAGGCATTTCAGATATAGTTGCCGATTGGCATTTTAAAAACAGGTGCCGATAGGCATTTCAGATTTAGAAGCCGATAGGTATTTCAAATATAGGTGTCGATAGGCATTTCAGATATGGTTGTCGATAGGCATTTCAAATATAGGAGCAGATAGGCATTTCAGAGGTAGTTTCCGAAAGGCATTTTAAAAATAGGTGCCGATAGGCATTTCAGATATAGAAGCCGATAGGGATTTCAAATATAGGTGTCGATAGGCATGTCAGATATGGTTGCCGATAGGCATTTCAAATATTGGTGCTGATAGGCATTTCAGATGTGGTTTCCGATAGGCATTTCAAAAATAGGTGCCGATAGGCATTTTAGATATAGGTGCCGATAGGCATTTCAGATATAGTTGCTGATTGGCATTTTAAAAATAGGTGCCGAAAGGCATTTCAGATATAGAAGCCGATAGGCATTTCAAATATAGGTGCCGATAGGCATTCCAGATATGGTTGCCGATAGGCATTTTAAATATAGGTGCTGATAGGCATTTCAGATGTAGTCTCCGATAGGCATTTCAAAAATAGGTGCCGATAGGCATTTTAGATATAGGTGCCGATAGGCATTTCAGATATAGATGCCAATTGGCATTTTAAAAATAGGTGCCGATAGGTATTTCAGATATAAGAGCCGATAGACATTTCAAATATAGGTGCCGATAGGCATTCCAGATATGGTTGCCGATAGGCATTTCAAATATAGGTGCTGATAGGCATTTTAAATGTAGTTTCCGATAGGCATTTCAAAAATTGATGCCGATAGGCATTTCAGATATAGGTGCCGATAGGCATTTCAGATATAGTTGCCGATTGGCATTTTAAAAACAGGTGCCGATAGGCATTTCAGATATAGTTGCCAATTGGCATTTTAAAAATAGGTGTCGATAGGCATTTCAGATATAGAAGCCAATAGGCATTTCAAATTTACGTGCCGATAGGCATTCCAGATATGGTTGCCGATAGGCATTTCAAATATAGGTGCTAATAGGCATTTCAGATGTAGTTTCCGATAGGCATTTCAAAAATTGGTGCCAATAGGCATTTCAGATATAGGTGCCGATAGGCATTTTAGATATAGTTGCCGATTGGCATTTTAAAAATAGGTGCCGATAGGCATTTCAGATATAGAAGCCGATAGGTATTTCAAATATAGGTGTCGATAGGCATTTCAGATATGGTTGCCGATATGCACTTCAAATATAGGTGCTGATAGGCATTTCAGATGTAGTTTCCGATAGGCATTTCAAAAATAGGTCCCGATAGGCATTTCAGATATAGGTGCCGATAGGCATTTCAGATATAGTTGCCGATTGGCATTTTAAAAATAGGTGCCGATAGGCATTTTAGATGTAGTTTCCGATAGGCATGTCAAAAATAGGTGCCGATAGGCTTTTCAGATATAGGTGCCGATAGGCATATCAGATATAGTTGCCGATAGGCATTTAAAATATAGGTGACGATAGGCATTTCAAATATAGGTGCTGATAGGCATTTCAGATGTAGTTTCCGATAGGCATTTCAAAAATTGGTGCCAATAGGCATTTCAGATATAGGTGCCGATAGGCATTTTAGATATAGTTGCCGATTGGCATTTTAAAAATAGGTGCCGATAGGCATTTCAGATATAGAAGCCGATAGGTATTTCAAATATAGGTGTCGATAGGCATTTCAGATATGGTTGCCGATAGGCACTTCAAATATAGGTGCTGATAGGCATTTCAGATGTAGTTTCCGATAGGCATTTCAAAAATAGGTCCCGATAGGCATTTCAGATATAGGTGCCGATAGGCATTTCAGATATAGTTGCCGATTGGCATCTTAAAAATAGGTGCCGATAGGCATTTTAGATGTAGTTTCCGATAGGCATTTCAAAAATAGATGCCGATAGGCATTTCAGATATAGGTGCCGATAGGCATATCAGATATAGTTGCCGATAGGCATTTAAAATATAGGTGCCGATAGGCATTTCAAATATAGGTTTTGATAGGCATTTCAGATATAGGTGCCGATAGGCATTTCTGATGTGGTTGCCGATAGGCATTTCAAATATAGGTGCTGATAGGCATTTCAGATGTAGTTTTCGATAAACATTTCAAAAATAGGTGCCGATAGGAATTTCAGATATAGGTGCCGATAGGCACTTCAAATATAGTTGCCGATTGGCATTTTAAAAATAGGTGCCAATAGGCATTTCAGATATAGAAGCCGATAGGTATTTCAAATATAGGTGTCGATAGGCATTTCAGATATGGTTGCCGATAGGCATTTCAAATATAGTTGCTGATAGGCATTTCAGATGTAGTTTCCGATAGGCATTTCAAAAATAAGTGCCGATAGGCATTTCAGATATAGGTGCCGATAGGCATTTCAGATATAGTTGCCGATTGGCATTTTAAAAATAAGTGTCGATAGGCATTTCAGATATAGATGCCGATAGGCATTTCAAATATAGGTGCCGATAGGCATTCCAGATATGGTTGCCGATAGACATTTCAAATATAGGTGCTGATAGGCATTTCAGATATAGGTGCCGATAGGCATTACAGATATAGTTGCCGATTGGCATTTTAAAAATAGGTGCCGATAGGCATTTCAGATATAAAAGCCGATAGGTATTTCAAATATAGGTGTCGATAGGCATTTCAGATATTGTTGCCGATAGGCATTTCAAATATAGGTGCTGATAGGCATTTCAGATGTAGTTTCCGATAGGCATTTCAAAAAAGGTGCCGATAGGCATTTTAGATATAGGTGCCGATAGGCATTTCAGATATAGTTGCCGATTGGCATTTTAAAAATAGGTGTCGATAGGCATTTCAGATATAGAAGCCGATAGGCATTTCAAATATAGGTGCCGATAGGCATTCCAGATATGGTTGCCGATAGGCATTTCTAATATAGGTGCTGATAGGCATTTCAGATGTAGTTTCCGATAGGCATTTCAAAAATAGGTGCTGATAGGCATTTCAGATATAGGTGCCGATAGGCATTACAGATATAGTTGCCGATTGGCATTTTAAAAATAGGTGCCGATAGGCATTTCAGATATAAAAGCCGATAGGTATTTCAAATATAGGTGTCGATAGGCATTTCAGATATTGTTGCCGATAGGCATTTCAAATATAGGTGCTGATAGGCATTTCAGATGTAGTTTCCGATAGGCATTTCAAAAAAGGTGCCGATAGGCATTTTAGATATAGGTGCCGATAGGCATTTCAGATATAGTTGCCGATTGGCATTTTAAAAATAGGTGTCGATAGGCATTTCAGATATAGAAGCCGATAGGCATTTCAAATATAGGTGCCGATAGGCATTCCAGATATGGTTGCCGATAGGCATTTCAAATATAGGTGCTGATAGGCATTCCAGATGCAGTTTCCCATAGGCATTTCAAAAATTGGTGCCGATAGGCATTTCAGATATAGGTGCCGATATGCATTTCAGATATATTTACCGATTGGCATTTTAAAAATAGGTGCCGATAGGCATTTCAGATATAGAAGCCGATAGGTATTTCAAATATAGGTGTCGATAGGCATTTCAGATATGGTTGCCGATAGGCATTTCAAATATAGGTGCTGATAGGCATTTCAGTTATAGGTGCTGATAGGCATTTCAGATATAGTTGCCGATTGGCATTTTAAAAATAGGTGCCGATAGGCATTTTAGATGTAGTTTAAGATAGGCATTTCAAAAATAGGTGCCGATAGGCATTTCAGATATAGGTGCCGATAGGCATATCAGATATAGTTGCCGATAGGCAGTTAAAATATAGGTGCCGATAGGCATTTTAAATATAGGTGTCGATAGACATTTCAGATATAAATGCCGAAAGGCATTTCAGATATAGGTGCTGATAGGCATTTCTGATGTGGTTGCCGATAGGCATTTTAAATATAGGTGCTGATAGGCATTTCAGATGTAGTCTTTGATAGGCATTTCAAAGATAGGCGCCGATAGGCATTTCAGATATAGGTGCCGATAGGCATTTCAGATATAGTTGCCGATTAGCATTTTTAAAATAGGTGCCGATAGACATTTCAGATATGGTTGCCGATAGGCATTTCAAATATAGGTGCCGATAGGCATTCCAGATATGGTTGCCGATAGGCATTTCAAATATAGGTGCTGATAGGCATTTCAGATGTAGTTTCCGATAGGCATTTCAAAAATAGGGGCCGATAGGCATTTTAGATATAGGTGCCGATAGGCATTTCAGATATAGTTGCCGATTGGCATTTTAAAAATAGGTGCCGATAGGCATTTCAGATATAGAAGCCGATAGGCATTTCAAATATAGGTGACGATAGGCATTCCAGATATGGTTGCCGATAGGCATTTCAAATATAGGTGCTAATAGGCATTTCAGATGTAGTTTCCGATAGGAATTTCCAAAATTGGTGCCGATAGGCAATTCAGATATAGGTGCCGATAGGCATTTCAGATATAGTTGCCGATTGGCATTTTAAAAATAGGTGCCGATAGGCTTTTCAGATTTAGAAGCCGATAGGTATTTCAAATATAGGTGTCGATAGGCATTTCAGATATGGTTGCCGATAGGCATTTCAAATATAGGTGCTGATAGGCATTTCAGATGTAGTTTCCGATATGCATTTCAAAAATAAGTGCCGATAGGCATTTCAGATATAGGTGCCGATAGGCATTTCAGATATAGTTGCCGATTGGCATTTTAAAAATAAGTGTCGATAGGCATTTCAGATATAGATGCCGATAGGCATTTCAAATATAGGTGCCGATAGGCATTCCAGATATGGTTGCCGATAGGCATTTCAAATATAGGTGCTGATAGGCATTCCAGATGTAGTTTCCGATAGGCATTTCAAAAATAAGTGCCGATAGGCATTTCAGATATAGGTGCCGATAGGCATATCAGATATAGTTGCCGATAGGCATTTAAAATATAGTATCGATAGGCATTTCAAATATAGGTGTCGATAGGCATTTCAGATATAAATGCCGAAAGGCATTTCAGATATAGGTGCCGATAGGCATTTCTGATGTGGTTGCCGATAGGCATTTCAAATATAGGTGCTGATAGGCATTTGTGATGTAGTTTCCGATAGGCATTTCAAAAATAGTTGCCGATAGGCATTTCAGATATAGGTGCCGATAGGGATTTCAGATATAGTTGCCGATTGGCATTTTAAAAATAGGTGCCGATAGGCATTTCAGATATAGAAGCCGATAGGTATTTCAAATATAGGTGTCGATAGGCATTTCAGATATGGTTGCCGATAGGCATTTCAAATATAGGTGCCGATAGGCATTTCAGTTATAGGTGCCGATAGGCATTTCAGATATAGTTGCCGATTGGCATTTTAAAAATAGGTGCCGATAGGCATTTTAGATGTAGTTTAAGATAGGCATTTAAAAAATAGGTGCCGATAGGCATTTCAGATATAGGTGCCGATAGGCATATCAGATATAGTTGCCGATAGGCATTTAAAATATAGGTGCCGATAGGCATTTCTGATGTGGTTGCCGATAGGCATTTTAAATATAGGTGCTGATAGGCATTTCAGATGTAGTTTTCGATAGGCATTTCATAAATAGGTGCCGATAGGCATTTCAGATATAGGTGCCGATAGGCATTTCAGATATAGTTGCCGATTGGCATTTTAAAAATAGGTGCCGATAGGCATTTCAGATATGGTTGCCGATAGGCATTTCAAATATAGGTGCCGATAGGCATTCCAGATATGGTTGCCGATAGGCATTTCAAATATAGGTGCTGATAGGCATTTCAGATGTAGTTTCCGATAGGCATTTCAAAAATTGGTGCCGATAGGCATTTCAGATATAGGTGCTGATAGGCATTTCAGATATAGTTGCCGATAGGCATTTTAAAAATAGATGTCGATAGGCAATTCAGATATAGCAGCCGATAGGCATTTCAAATATAGGTGCCGATAGGCATTCCAGATATGGTTGCCGATAGGCATTTCAGATATAGATGCTGATAGGCATTCCAGATATAGTTTCCGATAGGCATTTCAAAAAATGGTGCCGATAGGCATTTCAGATATAGAAGCTGGTAGGTATTTCAAATATAGGTGTCGATAGGCATTTCAGATATGATTGCCGATAGGCATTTCAAATATAGGTGCTGATAGGTATTTCAGATATAGTTGCCGATTGGCATTTTAAAAATAGGTGCCGATAGGCATTTTGGATGTAGTTTCCGATAGGCATTTCAAAAATAGGTACCGATAGGCATTTCAGATATAGGTGCCGAAAGGTATTTTAAAAATAGGTGCCGATAGGCATTTTAGATGTAGTTTCCGATAGGCATTTCAAAAATAGGTGCCGATAGGCATTATAGATATAGGTGCCGATGGGCATTTCAGATATAGTTGCCGATTGGCATTTTAAAAAAAGGTGCCGATAGGCATTTTAGATGTAGTTTCCGATAGGCATTTCAAAAATAGGTACCGATAGGCATTTCAGATATAGGTGCCGATATGCATTTCAGATATAGTTACCGATTGGCATTTTAAAAATAGGTGTCGATAGGCATTTCAGATAAAGAATCCGATAGGCATTTCAAATATAGGTGCTGATAGGCATTTCAGATGTAGTTTCCGATAGGCAGTTAAAAATTGGTGCCGATAGGCATTTCAGATATAGGTGCCGATAGGCATTTCAGATATAGTTGCCTATTGGCATTTTTAAAATAGGTGCCGATAGGCATTTCAGATATAGAAGCCGATAGGTATTTCAAATATAGGTGTCGATAGGCATTTCAGATATGGTTGCCGATAGGCATTTCAAATATAGGTGCTGAGAGGCATTTCAGATGTAGTTTCCGATAGGCATTTCAAAAATTGCTGCCCATAGGCATTTCAGATATAGGTGCCGATAGGCATTTCAGATATAGTTGCCGATTGGCATTTTAAAAATAGGTGCCGATAGGCATTTCAAATATAGAAGCTGATAGGCATTTTAAATATATGTGCCGATAGGCATTCCAGATATGGTTGCTGATAGGCATTTCAAATATAGGTGCTGATAGGCATTTTAGATGTAGTTTCCGATAGGCATTTCAAAAATAGGTGCCGATAGGCATTTCAGATATAGGTGCCGATAGGCATTTCAGATATAGTTGCCGATTGGCATTTTAAAAATAGGTGCCGATAGGCATTTTAGATGTAGTTTCCGATAGGCATTTCAAAAATAGGTGCCGATAGGCATTTCAGATATAGGTGCCGATAGGCATATCAGATATAGTTGCCGATAGGCATTTAAAATATAGGTGCCGATAGGCATTACAAATATAGCTGTCGATAGGCATTTCAGATATAAATGCCGAAAGGCATTTCAGATATAGGTGCCGATAGGCATTTGTGATGTGGTTGCCGATAGGCATTTCAAATATAGGTGCTGATGAGCATTTCAGATGTAGTTTCCGATAGGCATTTAAAAAATAGGTGCCGATAGGCATATCAGATATAGGTGCCGATAGGCATTTTAGATATAGATGCCGATTGGCATTTTAAAAATAGGTGCCGATAGGCATTTCAGATATAGAAGCCGATAGGCATTTCAAATATAGGTGCCGATAGGCATTCCAGATATGGTTGCCGATAGGCATTTCAAATATAGGTGCTGATAGGCATTTTAGATGTAGTTTCCGATAGGCATTTCAAAAATTGGTGCCGATAGGCATTTCAGATATAGGTGCCGATAGGCATTTCAGATATAGTTGCCGATTGGCATTTCAGATATAGTTGCCGATTGGCATTTTAAAAATATGTGCCGATAGGCATTTCAGATATAGAAGCCGATAGGTATTTCAAATATAGGTGTCGATAGGCATTTCAGATATGGTTGCCGATAGGCATCTCAAATATTGGTGCTAATAGGCATTTCAGCTGTAGTTTCCGATAGGCATTTTAAATATAGGTGCCGATAGGCATTTCAGATATAGGTGCCGATAGGCATTTCAGATATAGAGGCCAATAGGCATTTCAAATATAGGTGCCGATAGGCATTCCAGATATGGTTGCCGATAGGCATTTCAAATATAGGTGCTGATAGGCATTTCAGATGTAGTTTTCGATAGGCATTTCAAAAATAGGTGCCGATTGGCATTTCAGATATAGGTGCCGAAAGGCATTTCAGATATAGTTGCCGATTAGCATTTTAAAAATAGGTGCCGATAGGCATTTCAGATATAGAAGCCGATAGGCATTTCAAATATAGGTGCCGATAGGCATTCCAGATATGGTTGCCGATAGGCATTTCAAATATAGGTGCTGATAGGCATTTCAGATGTAGTTTCCTGATAGGCATTTCAAAAATAGGTGCCGATAGGCATTTCAGATATAGGTGCCTATAGGCATTTCAGATATAGTTGCCGATTGGCATTTTAAAAGTAGGTGCCGATAGGCATTTCAGATATAGAAGCCGATAGACATTTCAAATATAGGTGCCGATAAGCATTCCAGATATGGTTGCCGATAGGCATTTCAAATATAGGTGCTGATAGGTATTTCAGATGTAGTTTCCGATAGGCATTTCAAAAATTTGTGCCGATAGGCATTTCAGATATAGGTGCCGATAGGCATTTCAGATATAGTTGCCGATTGGCATTTTAAAAATAGGTGCCGATAGGCATTTCAGATATAGAAGCCGATAGGTATTTCAAATATAGGTGTCGATAGGCATTTCAGATATGGTTGCCGATAGGCATTTCAAATATAGGTGCCGATAGGCATTTTAGATGTAGTTTCCGATAGGCATTTCAAAAATAGGTGCCGATAAACATTTCAGATATAGGTGCCGATAGGCATTTCAGATATAGGTGCCGATAACCATTTCAGATATAGTTGCCGATTGGCATTTTAAAAATAGGTGCCGATAGGCATTTTAGATGTAGTTTCCGATAGGCATTTCAAAAATAGGTGCCGATAGGCATTTCAGATATAGGTGCCGATAGGCATATCAGATATAGTTGCCGATAGGCATTTAAAATATAGGTGCCGATAGGCATTTCAAATATAGGTGTCGATAGGCATTTCAGATGGAGTTTTCAATAGGCATTTCAAAAATAGGTGCCGATAGGCATTTTAGATATAGGTGCCGATAGGCATTTCAGATATAGAAGCCGATAGGCATTTCAAATATAGGTGCCGTTAGGCATTCCAGATATGGTTGCCGATAGGCATTTCAAATATAGGTGCTGATAGGCATTTCAGATGTAGTTTCCGATAGGCATTTCAAAAATAGGTGCCGATAGGCATTTCAGATATAGGTGCCGATAGGCATTTCAGATATAGTTGCCGATTGGCATTTTTTAAATAGGTGCCGGTAGGCATTTCAGATATAGAAGCCGATAGGCATTTCAAATGTAGGTGCCGATAGGCATTCCAGATATGGTTGCCGATAGGCATTTCAAATATAAGTGCTGAAAGGCATTTCAGATGTAGTTTCCGATAGGCATTTCAAAAATAGGTGCCGATAGGCATTTCAGATATAGGTGCCGATAGGCATTTCAGATATAGTTGCCGATTGGCATTTTAAAATTAGGTGCCGATAGGCATTTCAGATATGGTTGCCGATAGGCATTTCAAATATAGGTGCCGATAGGCATTCCAGATATGGTTGCCGATAGGCATTTCAAATATAGGTGCTGATAGGCATTTCAGATGTAGTTTCCGATAGGCATTTCAAAAATTGGTGCCTAAGGCATTTCAGATATAGGTGCTGATAAGCATTTCAGATATAGTTGCCGATAGGCATTTTAAAAATAGGTGTCGATAGGCAATTCGGATATAGAAGCCGATAGGCATTTCAAATATAGGTGCCGATAGGCATTCCAGATATGGTTGCCAATAGGCATTTCAAATATAGATGCTGATAGGCATTCCAGATATAGTTTCCGATAGGCATTTCAAAAAATGGTGCCGATAGGCATTTCAGATATAGGCGCCGATAAACATTTCAGATATAGTTGCCGATTGGCATTTTAAAAATAGGTGCCGATAGGCATTTCAGATATACAAGCTGGTAGGTATTTCAAATATAGGTGTCGATAGGCATTTCAGATATGATTGCCGATAGGCATTTCAAATATAGGTGCTGATAGGCATTTCAGATATAGTTGCCGATTGGCATTTTAAAAATAGGTGCCGATCGGCATTTTAGATGTAGTTTCCGATAGGCATTTCAAAAATAGGTACCGATAGGCATTTCAGATATAGGTGCCGATAGGTATTTTAAAAATAGGTGCCGATAGGTATTTTAAAAATAGGTGCCGATAGGCATTTCAAAAATAGGTGCCGATAGGCATTATAGATATAGGTGCCGATAGGCATTTCAGATATAGTTGCCGATTGGCATTTTAAAAAAAGGTGCCGATAGGCATTTTAGATGTAGGTGCCGATAGGCATATCAGATATAGTTGCCGATAGGCATTTAAAATATAGGTGCCGATAGGCATTTCAGATATAGGTGCCGATAGGCATATCAGATATAGTTGCCGATAGGCATTTAAAATATAGGTGCCGATAGGCATTTCAAATATAAATGCCGAAAGGCACTTTAGATATAGGTGCCGATAGGCATTTCTGATGTGGTTGCCGATAGGCATTTCAAATATAGGTGCTGATAGGCATTTCAGATGTAGTTTCCGATAGGCATTTCAAAAATAGGTACCGATAGGCATTTCAGATATAGGTGCCGATAGGCATTTCAGATATAGTTGCCAATTATCATTTTAAAAATAGGTGTCGATAGGCATTTCAAATATAGAAGCCGATAGGCATTTCAAATATAGGTGCCGAAAGGCATTTCAGATATGGTTGCCGATAGGCATTTCAAATATAGGTGCTTATAGGCATTTCAGATGTAGTTTCCGATAGGCATTTCAAAAATTGGTGCCGATAGGCATTTCAGATATAGGTGCCGATAGGGATTTCAGATATAGTTGCCGATTGGCATTTCAAAAATAGGTGCCGATAGGCATTTCAGATATAGAAGCCGATAGGTATTTCAAATATAGGTGTCGATAAGCATTTCAGATATGGTTGCCGATAGGCATTTCAAATATAGGTGCCGATAGGCATTTCAGTTATAGGTGCCGATAGGCATTTCAGATATAGTTGCCGATTGGCATTTTAAAAATAGGTGCCGATAGGCATTTTAGATGTAGTTTAAGATAGGCATTTAAAAAATAGGTGCCGATAGGCATTTCAGATATAGGTGCCGATAGGCATATCAGATATAGTTGCCGATAGGCATTTAAAATATAGGTGCCGATAGGCATTTCTGATGTGGTTGCCGATAGGCATTTTAAATATAGGTGCTGATAGGCATTTCAGATGTAGTTTTCGATAGGCATTTCATAAATAGGTGCCGATAGGCATTTCAGATATAGGTGCCGATAGGCATTTCAGATATAGTTGCCGATTGGCATTTTAAAAATAGGTGCCGATAGGCATTTCAGTTATTGTTGCCGATAGGCATTTCAAATATAGGTGCCGATAAGCATTCCAGATATGGTTGCCGATAGGCATTTCAAATATAGGTGCTGATAGGCATTTCAGATGTAGTTTCCGATAGGCATTTCAAAAATTGGTGCCCATAGGCATTTCAGATATAGGTGCCGATAGGCATTTCAGATATAGTTGCCGATTGGCATTTTAAAAATAGGTGCCGATAGGCATTTCAAATATAGAAGCTGATAGGCATTTTAAATATATGTGCCGATAGGCATTCCAGATATGGTTGCCGATAGGCATTTCAAATATAGGTGCTGATAGGCATTTTAGATGTAGTTTCCGATAGGCATTTCAAAAATTGGTGCCCATAGGCATTTCAGATATAGGTGCCAAAAGGCATTTCAGATATAGTTGCCGATTGGCATTTTTAAAATAGGTGCCGATAGGCATTTCAGATATAGAAGCCGATAGGCATTTCAAATATAGGTGCCGATAGGCATTCCAGATATGGTTGCCGATAGGCATTTCAAATATAGGTGCTGATAGGCATTTCAGATGTAGTTTCCTGATAGGCATTTCAAAAATAGGTGCCGATAGGCATTTCAGATATAGGTGCCTATAGGCATTTCAAATATAGTTGCCGATTGGCATTTTAAAAGTAGGTGCCGATAGGCATTTCAGATATAGAAGCCGATAGGCATTTCAAATATAGGTGCCGATAAGCATTCCAGATATGGTTGCCGATAGGCATTTCAAATATAGGTGCTGATAGGTATTTCAGATGTAGTTTCCGATAGGCATTTCAAAAATTGGTGCCGATAGGCATTTCAGATATAGGTGCCGATAGGCATTTCAGATATAGTTGCCGATTGGCATTTTAAAAAAAGGTGCCGATAGGCATTTCAGAAATAGAAGCCGATAGGTATTTCAAATATAGGTGTCGATAGGCATTTCAGATATGGTTGCCGATAGGCATTTCAAATATAGGTGCTGATAGGCATTTCAGATGTAGTTTCCGATAGGCATTTCAAAAATAGGTGCCGATAGGCATTTCAGATATAGGTGCCGATAGGCATTTCAGATATAGTTGCCGATTGGCGTTTTAAAAATAGGTGCCGATAGGCATTTTAGATGTAGTTTCGGATAGGCATTTCAAAAATAGGTGCCGATAGGCATTTCAGATATAGGTGCCGATAGGCATATCAGATATAGTTGCCGATAGGCATTTAAAATATAGGTGCCGATAGGCATTTCAATTATAGGTGTCGATAGGCATTTCAGATATAAATGCCGAAAGGCATTTCAGATATAGGTGCCGATAGGCATTTCTGATGTGGTTGCCGATAGGCATTTCAAATATAGGTGCTGATAGGCATTTCAGATGTAGTTTCCGATAGGCATTTTAAAAATAGGTGCCGATAGGCATTTTAGATGTAGTTTCCGATAGGCATTTCAAAAATAGGTGCCGATAGGCATTTCAGATATAGGGGCCGATAGGCATATCAGATATAGTTGCCGATAGGCATTTAAAATATAGGTGCCGATAGGCATTACAAATATAGCTGTCGATAGGCATTTCAGATATAAATGCCGAAAGGCATTTCAGATATAGGTGCCGATAGGCATTTGTGATGTGGTTGCCGATAGGCATTTCAAATATAGGTGCTGATAAGCATTTCAGATGTAGTTTCCGATTGGCATTTCAAAAATAGGTGCCGATAGGCATATCAGATATAGGTGCCGATAGGCATTTTAGATATAGATGCCGATTGGCATTTTAAAAATAGGTGCCGATAGGCATTTCAGATATAGAAGCCGATAGGCATTTCAAATATAGGTGCCGATAGGCATTCCAGATATGGTTGCCGATAGGCATTTCAAATATAGGTGCTGATAGGCATTTCAGATGTAGTTTCCGATAGGCATTTCAAAAATTGGTGCCGATAGGCATTCCAGATATAGGTGCCGATAGGCATTTCAGATATAGTTGCCGATTGGCATTTTAAAAATATGTGCCGATAGGCATTTCAGATATAGAAGCCGATAGGTATTTCAAATATAGGTGTCGATAGGCATTTCAGATATGGTTGCCGATAGGCATCTCAAATATTGGTGCTAATAGGCATTTCAGCTGTAGTTTCCGATAGGCATTTTAAATATAGGTGCCGATAGGCATTTCAGATATAGGTGCCGAAAGGCATTTCAGATATAGAAGCCGATAGGCATTTCAAATATAGGTGCCGATAGACATTCCAGATATGGTTGCCGATAGGCATTTCAAATATAGGTGCTGATAGGCATTTCAGATGTAGTTTTCGATAGGCATTTCAAAAATAGGTGCCGATAGGCATTTCAGATATAGGTGCCAAAAGGCATTTCAGATATAGTTGCCGATTGGCATTTTAAAAATAGGTGCCGATAGGCATTTCAGATATAGAAGCCGATAGGCATTTCAAATATAGGTGCCGATAGGCATTCCAGATATGGTTGCCGATAGGCATTTCAAATATAGGTGCTGATAGGCATTTCAGATGTAGTTTCCTGATAGGCATTTCAAAAATAGGTGCCGATAGGCATTTCAGATATAGGTGCCTATAGGCATTTCAAATATAGTTGCCGATTGGCATTTTAAAAGTAGGTGCCGATAGGCATTTCAGATATAGAAGCCGATAGGCATTTCAAATATAGGTGCCGATAAGCATTCCAGATATGGTTGCCGATAGGCATTTCAAATATAGGTGCTGATAGGTATTTCAGATGTAGTTTCCGATAGGCATTTCAAAAATTGGTGCCGATAGGCATTTCAGATATAGGTGCCGATAGGCATTTCAGATATAGTTGCCGATTGGCATTTTAAAAAAAGGTGCCGATAGGCATTTCAGATATAGAAGCCGATAGGTATTTCAAATATAGGTGTCGATAGGCATTTCAGATATGGTTGCCGATAGGCATTTCAAATATAGGTGCTGATAGGCATTTCAGATGTAGTTTCCGATAGGCATTTCAAAAATAGGTGCCGATAGGCATTTCAGATATAGGTGCCGATAGGCATTTCAGATATAGTTGCCGATTGGCGTTTTAAAAATAGGTGCCGATAGGCATTTTAGATGTAGTTTCGGATAGGCATTTCAAAAATAGGTGCCGATAGGCATTTCAGATATAGGTGCCGATAGGCATATCAGATATAGTTGCCGATAGGCATTTAAAATATAGGTGCCGATAGGCATTTCAATTATAGGTGTCGATAGGCATTTCAGATATAAATGCCGAAAGGCATTTCAGATATAGGTGCCGATAGGCATTTCTGATGTGGTTGCCGATAGGCATTTCAAATATAGGTGCTGATAGGCATTTCAGATGTAGTTTCCGATAGGCATTTCAAAAATAGGTGCCGATAGGCATTTCAGATATAGGTGCCGATAGGCATTTCAGATATAGTTGCCGATTGGCATTTTAAAAATAGGTGCCGATAGGCATTTCAGATATAGAAGCCGATAGGCATTTCAAATATAGGTGCCGATAGGCATTCCAAATATGGTTGCCGATAGGCATTTCAAATATAGGTGCTGATAGGCATTTCAGATGTAGTTTCCGATAGGCATTTCAAAAATTGGTGCCGATAGGCATTTCAGATATAGGTGCCGATAGGCATTTAAGATATAGTTGCCGATTGGCATTTTAAAAATAGGTGCCGATAGGCATTTCAGATATAGAAGCCGATAGGTATTTCAAATATAGGTGTGATAGGCATTTCAGATATGGTTGCCGATAGGCATTTCAAATATTGGTGCTGATAGGCATTTCAGATGTAGTTTCCGATAGGCATTTCGAAAATAGGTGCCGATAGGCATTTCAGATATAGGTGCCGATAGGCATTTCAGATATAGTTGCCGATTGGCATTTTAAAAATAGGTGCCGATAGGCATTTCAGATATAGTTGCCGATTGGCATTTTAAAAATAGGTGCCGATAGGCATTTCAGATATAGAAGCCGATAGGCATATCAAATATAGGTGCCGATAGGCATTCCAGATATGGTTGCCGATAGGCATTTCAAATATAGGTGCTGATAGGCATTTTAGATGTAGTTTCCGATAGGCATTTCAAAAATTGGTGCCGATAGGCATTTCAGATAGAGGTGCCGATAGGCATTTCAGATATAGTTGCCGATTGGCATTTTAAAAATAGGTGCCGATAGGCATTTCAGATATTGAAGCCTATGGTATTTCAAATATAGGTGTCGATAGGAATTTCAGATATGGTTGCCGATAGGCATTTCAAATATAGGTGCTAATAGGCATTTCAAATGTAGTTTCCGATAGGCATTTCAAAAACAGGTGCCGATAGGCATTTCAGATATAGGTGCCGATAGGCATTTCAGATATAGGTGCCGATAACCATTTCAGATATAGTTGCCGATTGGCATATCAGATATAGTTGCCGATAGGCATTTAAAATGTAGGTGCCGATAGGCATTTCAAATATAGGTGTCGATAGGCATTTCAGATATAAATGCCGAATTGCATTTTAGATATAGGTGCCGATAGGCATTTCTGATGTGGTTGCCGATAGGCATTTCAAATATAGGTGCTGATAGGCATTTCAGATGTAGTTTCCGATAGGCATTTCAAAAATAGGTGCCGATAGGCTTTTCAGATATAGGTGCCGATAGGCATTTCAGATATAGTTACCGAATGGCATTTTAAAAATAGGTGCCGATAGGCATTTCAGATATAGAAGCCAATAGGCATTTCAAATATAGGTGCCGATAGGCATTCCAGATATGGTTGCCGATAGGCATTTCAAATATAGGTGTCGATAAGCATTTCAGATATAAATGCCGAAAGGCATTTCAGATATAGGTGCCGATAGGAATTTCTGATGTGGTTGCCGATAGGTATTTCAAATATAGGTGCTGATAGGCATTTTAGATGTAGTTTTCGATAGGCATTTCAAAAATAGGTGCCGATAGGCATTTTAGATATAGGTGCCGATAGGCATTTCAGATATAGAAGCCGATAGGCATTTCAAATATAGGTGCCGATAGGCATTCCAGATATGGTTGCCGATAGGCATTTCAAATATAGGTGCTGATAGGCATTTCAGATGTAGTTTCCGATAGGCATTTCAAAAATAGGTGCCGATAGGCATTTCAGATATAGGTGCCGATAGGCATTTCAGATATAGTTGCCGATTGGCATTTTTTAAATAGGTGCCGGTAGGCATTTCAGATATAGAAGCCGATAGGCATTTCAAATGTAGGTGCCGATAGGCATTTCAGATATGGTTGCCGATAGGCATTTCAAATATAAGTGCTGAAAGGCATTTCAGATGTAGTTTCCGATAGGCATTTCAAAAATTGGTGCCGATAGGCATTTCAGATATAGGTGCCGATAGGCATTTCAGATATAGTTGCCGATTGGCACTTTAAAAATAGGTGCCGATAGGCATTTCAGATATAGAAGTCGATAGGTATTTCAAATATAGGTGTCGATAGGCATTTCAGATATGGTTGCCGATAGGCATTTCAAATATAGGTGCTGATAGGCATTCCAGATGTAGTTTCCGATAGGCATTTCAGATATAGGTGCCGATAGGCATTTCAGATATAGTTGCCGATTGGCATTTTAAAAATAGGTGCCGATAGGCATTTTAGATGTAGTTTCCGATAGGCATTTCAAAAATAGGTGCCGATAGGCATTTCAGATATAGGTGCCGATAGGCATATCAGATATAGTTGCCGATAGGCATTTAAAATATAGGTGCCGATAGGCATTTTAAATATAGGTGTCGATAGGCATTTCAGATATAAATGCCGAATGGCATTTCAGATATAGGTGTCGATAGGCATTTCTGATGTGGTTGCCGATAGGCATTTCAAATATAGGTGCTGATAGGCATTTCAGATGTAGTTTCCGATAGGCATTTCAAAAATTGGTGCCGATAGGCATTTCAGTTATAGGTGCCGAAAGGCATTTCAGATATAGTTGCCGATTGGCATTTTAAAAATAGGTGCCGATACGCCTTTCAGATAGAGAAGCCGATAGGTATTTCAAATATAGGTGTCGATAGGCATTTTAGATATGGTTGCCGATAGGCATTTCAAATATTGGTGCTGATAAGCATTTCAGATGTAGTTTCCGATAGGCATTTCAAAAATAGGTGCAGATAGGCATTTCAGATATAGGTGCCGATAGGCATTACAGATACAGTTGCCGATTGGCATTTTAAAAATAGGTGCCGTTAGGCATTTCAGATATAGAAGTCGATAGGCATTTCAAATATAGGTGCTGATAGGCATTTCAGATGTAGTTTCCGATAGGCATTTCAAAAATAGGTGCGGATAGGCATTTCAGATAAATGTGCCGATAGGCATTTCAGATATAGAAGCCGATAGGTATTTCAAATATAGGTGTCGATAGGCATTTCAGATATGGTTGCCGATAGGCATTTCAAATATAGGTGCTGATAGGCATTTCAGATGTAGTTTCCGATAGGCATTTCAAAAATTGGTGCCGATAGGCATTTCAGATATAGCTGCCGATAGGCATTTCAGATATAGTTGCCGATTGGCATTTTAAAAATAGGTGCCGATAGGCATTTCAGATATAGAAGCCGATAGGCATTTTAAATATAGGTGCCGATAGGCATTCCGGATATGGTTGCCGATAGGAATTTCAAATATAGATGCTGATAGGCATTTTAGATGTAGTTTCCGATAGGCATTTCAAAAATAGGTGCCGATAGGCATTTTAGATATAGGTGCCGATAGGCATTTCAGATATAGAAGCCGATAGGCATTTCAAATATAGGTGCTGATAGGCATTTCAGATGTAGTTTCCGATAGGCATTTCAAAAATAGGTGCCGATAGGTTTTCAGATATAGGTGCCGATAGGCATTTCAGATATAGTTGCCGATTGGCATTTTTAAAATAGGTGCCGGTAGGCATTTCAGATATAGAAGCCGATAGGCATTTCAAATATAGATGCCGATAGGCATTCCAGATATGGTTGCCGATAGGCATTTCAAATATAAGTGCTGAAAGGCATTTCAGATGTAGTTTCCGATAGGCATTTCAAAAATTGGTGCCGATAGGCATTTCAGATATAGGTGCCGATAGGCATTTCAGATATAGTTGCCGATTGGCACTTTAAAAATAGGTGCCGATAGGCATTTCAGATATAGAAGCCGATAGGTATTTCAAATATAGGTGTCGATAGGCATTTCAGATATGGTTGCCGATAGGCATTTCAAATATTGGTGCTGATAGGCATTTCAGATGTAGTTTCCGATAGGCATTTCAAAAATAGGTGCCGATAGGCATTTCAGATATAGTTGCCGATTTAACATTTTTAAAATAGGTGCCGATAGGCATTTCAGATATAGAAGCCGATAGGCATTTCAAATATAGGTGCCGATAGGCATTCCAGATATGGTTGCTGATAGGCATTTCAAATATAGGTGCTGATTGGCATTTCAGATGTAGTTTCCGATAGGCATTTCTAAAATTGGTGCCGATAGGCATTTCAGATATAGGTGCCGATAGGCATTTCAGATATAGTTGCCGATTGGCATTTTAAAAATAGGTGTCGATAGGCATTTCAGATGTAGAAGCCGATAGGCATTTCAAATATAGGTGTCGATAGGCACTTCAGATATGGTTGCCGATAGGCTTTTCAAATATAGGTGCTGATAGGCATTTCAGATGTAGTTTCCAATAGGCATTTCAAAAATAGGTGCCGATAGGCATTTCAGATATAGAAGCCAATAGGCATTTCAAATATAGGTGCCGATAGGCATTCCAGATATGGTTGCCGTAGGCATTTCAAATATAGGTGCCGATAACTATTTCAGATATAAATGCCGAAAGGCATTTCAGATATAGGTGCCGATAGGAATTTCTGATGTGGTTGCCGATAGGCATTTCAAATATAGGTGCTGATAGGCATTTCAGATGTAGTTTTCGATAGGCATTTTAAAAATAGGTGCCGATAGGCATTTTAGATATAGGTGCCGATAGGCATTTCAGATATAGAAGCCGATAGGCATTTCAAATATAGGTGCCGATAGGCATTCCAGATATGGTTGCCGATAGGCATTTCAAATATAGGTGCTGATAGGCATTTCAGATGTAGTTTCCGATAGGCATTTCAAAAATAGGTGCCGATAGGCATTTCAGATATAGGTGCCGATAGGCATTTCAGATATAGTTGCCGATTGGCATTTTTAAAATAGCTGCCGGTAGGCATTTCAGATATAGAAGCCGATAGGCATTTCAAATGTAGGTGCCGATAGGCATTCCAGATATGGTTGCCGATAGGCATTTCAAATATAAGTGCTGAAAGGCATTTCAGATGTAGTTTCCGATAGGCATTTCAAAAATTGGTGCCGATAGGCATTTCAGATATAGGTGCCGATAGGCATTTCAGATATAGTTGCCGATTGGCACTTTAAAAATAGGTGCCGATAGGCATTTCAGATATAGAAGCCGATAGGTATTTCAAATATAGGTGTCGATAGGCATTTCAGATATGGTTGCCGATAGGCATTTCAAATATAGGTGCTGATTGGCATTTCAGATGTAGTTTCCGATAGGCATTTCTAAAATTGGTGCCGATAGGCATTTCAGATATAGGTGCCGATGGGCATTTCAGATATAGTTGCCGATTGGCATTTTAAAAATAGGTGTCGATAGGCATTTCAGATATAGAAGCCGATAGGCATTTCAAATATAGGTGCCGATAGGCGTTCCAGGTATGGTTGCCTATAGGCATTTCAAATATAGGTGCTGATAGGCATTCCAGATGTAGTTTCCGATAGGCATTTCAAAAATTGGTGCCGATAGGCATTTCAGATACAGGTACCGATAGGCATTTCAGATATAGTTATCGATTGGCATTTTAAAAATAGGTGCCGATAGGCATTTCAGATATAGAAGCCGATAGGTATTTCAAATATAGGTGTCGATAGGCATTTCAGATATGGTTGCCGATAGGCATTTCAAATATAGGTGCTGATAGGCATTCCAGATGTAGTTTCCGATAGGCATTTCAGATATAGGTGCCGATAGGCATTTCAGATATAGTTGCCGATTGGCATTTTAAAAATAGGTGCCGATAGGCATTTTAGATGTAGTTTCCGATAGGCATTTCAAAAATAGGTGCCGATAGGCATTTCAGATATAGGTGCCGATAGGCATATCAGATATAGTTGCCGATAGGCATTTAAAATATAGGTGTCGATAGACATTTCAAATATAGGTGTCGATAGGCATTTCAGATATAAATGCCGAAAGGCATTTTAGATATAGGTGCCAATAGGCATTTCTGATGTGGTTGCCGATAGGCATTTCAAATATAGGTGCTGATAGGCATTTCAGATGTAGTTTTCGATAGGCATTTCAAAAATAGGTGCCGATAGGCATTCCAGATACAGTTGCCGATTGGCATTTTAAAAATAGGTGCCGTTAGGCATTTCAGATATAGAAGCCGATAGGCATTTCAAATATAGGTGCCGATAGGCATTCCAGATATGGTTGCCGACAGGCATTTCAAATATAGGTGCTGATAGGTATTTCAGATGTAATTTCCGATAGGCATTTCAAAAATAGGTGCCGATAGGAAATTCAGATATAGGTGCCGATAGGCATTTCAGGTATAGTTGCCGATTGGCATTTTAAAAATGGGTGCCGATAGGCATTTCAGATATAGAAGTCGATAGGCATTTCAAATATAGGTGCTGATAGGCATTTCAGATGTAGTTTCCGATAGGCATTTCAAAAATAGGTGCGGATAGGCATTTTAGATATAGGTGCCGATAGGCATTTCAGATATAGAAGCCGATAGGTATTTCAAATATAGGTGTCGATAGGCATTTAAGATATGGTTGCCGATAGGCATTTCAAATATAGGTGCTGATAGGCATTTCAGATGTAGTTTCCGATAGGCATTTCAAAAATTGTTGCCGATAGGCATTTCAGATATAGGTGCCGATAGGCATTTCAGATATAGTTGCCGATTGGCATTTTAAAAATAGGTGCCGATAGGCATTTCAGATATAGAAGCCGATAGGCATTTTAAATATAGGTGCCGATAGGCATTCCGGATATGGTTGCCGATAGGAATTTCAAATATAGATGCTGATAGGCATTTTAGATGTAGTTTCCGATAGGCATTTCGAAAATAGGTGCCGATAGGCATTTCAGATATAGTTGCCGATTTGGCATTTTTAAAATAGGTGCCGATAGGCATTTCAGATATAGTAGCCAATTGGCATTTTAAAAATAGGTGCCGATAGGCATTTCAGATATAGAAGCCGATAGGCATTTCAAATATAGGTGCCGATAGGCATTCCAGATATGGTTGCCGATAGGCATTTCAAATATAGGTGCTGATAGGCATTTCAGATGTAGTTTCCGATAGGCATTTCAAAAATAGGTGAAGATAGGCATTTCAGATATAGGTGCCGATAGGCATTTCAGATATAGTTGCCGATTGGCATTTTTAAAATAGGTGCCGGTAGGCATTTCAGATATAGAAGCCGATAGGCAATTTAAATGTAGATGCCGATAGGCATTCCAGATATGGTTGCCGATAGGCATTTCAAATATAAGTGCTGAAAGGCATTTCAGATGTAGTTTCCGATAGGCATTTCAAAAATTGGTGCCGATAGGCATTTCAGATATAAGTGCCGATAGGCATTTCAGATATAGTTGCCGATTGGCACTTTAAAAATAGGTGCCGATAGGCATTTCAGATATAGAAGCCGATAGGTATTTCAAATATAGGTGTCGATAGGCATTTCAGATATGGTTGCCGATAGGCATTTCAAATATTGGTGCTGATAGGAATTTCAGATGTAGTTTCCGATAGGCATTTCAAAAATAGGTGCCGATAGGCATTTCAGATATAGTTGCCGATTTGGCATTTTTAAAATAGGTGCCGATAGGCATTTCAGATATAGAAGCCGATAGGCATTTCCAATATAGGTGCCGATAGGCATTCCAGATATGGTTGCTGATAGGCATTTCAAATATAGGTGCTGAATGGCATTTCAGATGTAGTTTCCGATAGGCATTTCTAAAATTGGTGCCGATAGGCATTTCAGATATAGGTGCCGATAGGCATTTCAGATATAGTGGCCTATTGGCATTTTAAAAATAGGTGTCGATAGGCATTTCAGATATAGGTGCCGATAGGCATTTCAGATATAGTTGCCGATTGGCATTTTAAAAATAGGTGCCGTTAGGCATTTTAGATGTAGTTTCCGATAGGCCTTTCAAAAATAGGTGCCGATAGGCATTTCAGATATAGGTGCCGATAGGCATATCAGATATAGTTGCCGATAGGCATTTAAAATATAGGTGCCGATAGGCATTTCAAATGTAGGTGTCGATAGGCATTTCAGATATAAATGCCGAAAGGCATTTCAGATATAGGTGCCGATAGGCATTTCAAATATAGGTGCTGATAGGCATTTCAGATGTAGGTTTCGATAGGCATTTCAAAAATTGATGCCGATAGGCATTTCAGATATAGGTGCCGATGGACACTTCAGATATAGTTGCCGATTGGCATTTAAAAAATAGGTGCCGATAGGCATTTCAGATATAGAAGCCGATAGGTATTTCAAATATAGGTGTCGATAGGCATTTCAGATATGGTTGCCGATAGGAATTTCAAATATAGGTGCTGATAGGCATTTCAGATGTAGTTTCCGATAGGCAAATGAAAATATAGGTGCCGATAGGCATTTCAGATATAGGTGCCGATAGGCATTTCAGATATAGTTGCCGATTGGCATTTTAAAAATAGGTGCCGATAGGCATTTCAGATATAGAAGCCGATAGGCATTTCAAATATAGGTGCCGAAAGGCATTCCAGATATGGTTGCCGATAGGCATTTCAAATATAGGTGCTGATAGGCATTTCAGATGTAGTTTCCGATAGGCATTTCAAAAATAGGTGTCGATAGGCATTTCAGATATAGGTGCCGATAGGCATTTCAGATATAGTTGCCGATTGGCATTTTAAAAATAGGTGCCGATAGGCATTTCAGATATAGAAGCCGATAGGCATTTCAAATATAGGTGCCGATAGGCATTCCAGATATGGTTGTTGATAGGCATTTCAAATATAGGTGCTGATAGGCATTTCAGATGTAGTTTCCGATAGGCATTTCAAAAAGAGGTGCCGATAGGCATTTCAGATATAGGTGCCGATAGGCATTTCAGACATGGTTGCCGATTGGCATTTTAAAAATAGGTGCCGATAGGCATTTCAGAAATAGAAGCCAATAGGCATTTCAAATATAGGTGCTGATAGGCATTTCAGATGTAGTTTCCGATAGGCATTTCAAAAATAGGTGCTGATAGGCATTTCAGATATAGGTGCTGATAGGCATTTCAGATATAGTTGCCGATTGGCATTTTAAAAATAGGTGCCGATAGGCATTTCAGATATAGAAGCCGATAGGCATTTTAAATATAGGTGCCGATAGGCATTCCAGATATGGTTGCCGATAGGCATTTCAAATATAGGTGCTGATAGGCATTTCAGATGTAGTTTTCGATAGGCATTTAAAAAATTGGTGCCGATAGGCATTTCAGATATAGGTGCCGATAGGCATATCAGATATAGTTGCCGACAGGCATTTAAAATATAGGTGCCAATAGGCATTTCAAAAATTGGTGCCGATAGGCATTTCAGATATAGGTGCCGATAGGCATTTCAGATATAGTTGCCGATTGGCACTTTAAAAATAGGTGCCGATAGGCATTTCAGATATAGAAGCCGATAGGTATTTCAAATATAGGTGTCGATAGGCATTTCAGATATGGTTGCCGATAGGCATTTCAAATATAGGTGCTGATTGGCATTTCAGATGTAGTTTCCGATAGGCATTTCTAAAATTGGTGCCGATAGGCATTTCAGATATAGGTGCCGATAGGCATTTCAGATATAGTTGCCGATTGGCATTTTAAAAATATGTGTCGATAGGCATTTCAGATATAGAAGCCGATAGGCATTTCAAATATAGGTGCCGATAGGCATTCCAGATATGGTTGCCGATAGGCATTTCAAATATAGGTGCTGATAGGCATTTCAGATGTAGTTTCCGATAGGCATTTCAAAAAGAGGTGCCGATAGGCATTTCAGATATAGGTGCCGATAGGCATTTCAGACATGGTTGCCGATTGGCATATTAAAAATAGGTGCCGATAGGCATTTCAGATATAGAAGCCGATAAGCATTTCAAATATAGGTGCCGATAGGCATTCCAGATATGATTGCCGATAGGCATTTCAAATATAGGTGCTGATAGGCATTTCGGATGTAGTTTCCGATAGGCATTTCAAAAATAGGTGCCGATTGGCATTTCAGATATAGGTGCTGATAGGCATTTCAGATATAGTTGCCGATTGGCATTTTAAAAATAGGTGCCGATAGGCATTTCAGATATAGAAGCCGATAGGCATTTTAAATATAGGTGCCGATAGGCATTCCAGATATGGTTGCCGATAGGCATTTCAAATATAGGTGCTGATAGGTATTTCAGATGTAGTTTCCGATAGGCATTTAAAAAATTGGTGCCGATAGGCATTTCAGATATAGTTGCCGATTGGCATTTTAAAAATAGGTGCCGATAGGCATTTCAGATATAGAAGCCGATAGGTATTTCAAATATAGGTGTCGATAGGCATTTCAGATATAGTTGCCGATAGGCATTTCAAATATAGGTGCTGATAGGCATTTCAAATGTAGTTTCCGATAGGCATTTCAAAAATAGGTGCCGATAGGCATTTCAGATATAGGTGCCGATAGGCATTTCAGATATAGTTGCCGATTGGCATTTTAAAAATAGGTGCCAATAGGCATTTCAGATATAGAAGCCGATAGGCATTTCAAATATAGGTGCCGATAGGCATTCCAGATATGGTTGCCGATAGGCATTTCAAATATAGGTGCTTATAGGCATTTAAGATGTAGTTTCCGATAGGCATTTCAAAAATTGATGCCGATAGGCATTTCAGATATAGGTGCCGATAGGCATTTCAGATATAGTTGCCGATTGGCATTTTAAAAACAGGTGCCGATAGGCATTTCAGATATAGAGGCCGATAGGTATTTCAAATATAGGTGTCGATAGGCATTATAGATACGGTTGCCGATAGGCATTTCAAATATAAGTGCTGAAAGGCATTTCAGATGTAGTTTCCGATAGGCATTTCAAAAATTGGTGCCGATAGGCATTTCAAATATAGGTGCCGATAGGCATTTCAGATATAGTTGCCGATTGGCACTTTAAAAATAGGTGCCGATAGGCATTTCAGATATAGAAGCCGATAGGCATTTTAAATATAGGTGCCGATAGGCATTCCAGATATGGTTGCCGATAGGCATTTCAAATATAGGTGCTGATAGGCATTTCAGAGGTAGTTTCCGATAGGCATTTCAAAAATAGGTACCGATGGGCATTTCAGATATAGGTGCCGATAGTCATTTCAGATATAGTTGCCGATTGGCATTTTTAAAATAGGTGCCGGTAGGCATTTCAGATATAGAAGCCGATAGGCATTTCAAATGTAGATGCCGATAGGCATTCCAGATATGGTTGCCGATAGGCATTTCAAATATAAGTGCTGAAAGGCATTTCAGATGTAGTTTCCGATAGGCATTTCAAAAATTGGTGCCGATAGGCATTTCAAATATAGGTGCCGATAGGCATTTCAGATATAGTTGCCGATTGGCACTTTAAAAATAGGTGCCGATAGGCATTTCAGATATAGAAGCCGATAAGTATTTCAAATATAGGTGTCGATAGGCATTTCAGATATGGTTGCCGATAGGCATTTCAAATATTGGTGCTGATAGGCATTTCAGATGTAGTTTCCGATAGGCATTTCAAAAATAGGTGCCGATAGGCATTTCAGATATAGTTGCCGATTTGGCATTTTTAAAATAGGTGCCGATAGGCATTTCAGATATAGAAGCCGATAGGCATTTCAAATATAGGTGCCGATAGGCATTCCAGATATGGTTGCAGATAGGCATTTCAAATATAGGTGCTGATTGGCATTTCAGATGTAGTTTCCGATAGGCATTTCTAAAATTGGTGCCGATAGGCATTTCAGATATAGGTGCCGATAGGCATTTTAGATATAATTGCCGATTGGCATTTTAAAAATAGGTGTCGATAGGCATTTCAGATATAGAAGCCGATAGGCATTTCAAATATAGGTGTCGATAGGCACTTCAGATATGGTTGCCGATAGGCTTTTCAAATATAGGTGCTGATAGGCATTTCAGATGTAGTTTCCAATAGGCATTTCAAAAATAGGTGCCGATAGGCATTTCAGATATAGGTGCCGATAGGCATTTCAGATATAGTTGCCGATTGGCATTTTAAAAATAGGTGCCGATAGGCATTTTAGATGTAGTTTCCGATAGGCATTTCAAAAATAGGTGCCGATAGGCCTTTCAGATATAGGTGCCGGTAGGCATATCAGATATAGTTGCCGATAGGCATTTAAAATATAGGTGCCGATAGGCATTTTAAATATAAGTGTCGATAGGCATTTCTGATGTGGTTGCCGATAGGCATTTCAAATATAGGTGCTGATAGGCATTTCAGATGTAGTTTTCGATAGGCATTTCAAAAATTGATGCCGATAGGCATTTCAGATATAGGTGCCGATAGACACTTCAGATATAGTTGCCGATTGGCATTTAAAAAATAGGTGCCGATAGGCATTTCAGATATAGAAGCCGATAGGTATTTCAAATATAGGTGTCGATAGGCATTTCAGATATGGTTGCCGATAGGCATTTCAAATATAGGTGCTGATAGGCATTTTAGATGTAGTTTCCGATAGGCAAATGAAAAAATAGGTGCCGATAGGCATTTCAGATATAGGTGCCGATAGGCATTTCAGATATAGTTGCCGATTGGCATTTTAAAAATAGGTGCCGATAGGCATTTTAGATATAGAAGCCGATAGGCATTTCAAATATAGGTGCCGATAGGCATTCCAGATATGGTTGCCGATAGGCATTTCAAATATAGGTGCTGATAGGCATTTCAGATGTAGTTTCCGATAGGCATTTCAAAAATAGGTGTCGATAGGCATTTCAGATATAGGTGCCGATAGGCATTTCAGATATAGTTGCCGATTGGCATTTTAAAAATAGGTGCCGATAGGCATTTCAGATATAGAAGCCGATAGGCATTTCAAATATAGGTGCCGATAGGCATTCCAGATATGGTTGCCGATAGGCATTTCAAATATAGGTGCTGATAGGCATTTCAGATGTAGTTTCCGATAGGCATTTCAAAAAGAGGTGCCGATAGGCATTTCAGATATAGGTGCCGATAGGCATTTCAGACATGGTTGCCGATTGGCATTTTAAAAATAGGTGCCGATAGGCATTTCAGAAATAGAAGCCGATAGGCATTTCAAATATAGGTGCCGATAGGCATTCCAGATATGATTGCCGATAGGCATTTCAAATATAGATGCTGATAGGCATTTCAGATGTAGTTTCCGATAGGCATTTCAAAAATAGGTGCCGATAGGCATTTCAGATATAGGTGCTGATAGGCATTTCAGATATAGTTGCCGATTGGCATTTTAAAAATAGGTGCCGATAGGCATTTCAGATATAGAAGCCGATAGGCATTTTAAATATAGGTGCCGATAGGCATTCCAGATATGGTTGCCGATAGGCATTTCAAATATAGGTGCTGATAGGCATTTCAGATGTAGTTTTCGATAGGCATTTAAAAAATTGGTGCCGATAGGCATTTCAGATATAGGTGCCGATAGGCATTTCAGATATAGTTGCCGATTGGCATTTTAAAAATAGGTGCCGATAGGCATTTCAGATATAGAAGCCGATAGGCATTTCAAATATAGGTGCCGATAGGCATTCCAGATATGGTTGCCGATAGGCATTTCAAATATAGGTGCTGATAGGCATTTCAGATGTAGTTTCCGATAGGCATTTCAAAAAGAGGTGCCGATAGGCATTTCAGATATAGGTGCCGATAGGCATTTCAGACATGGTTGTCGATTGGCATTTTAAAAATAGGTGCCGATAGGCATTTCAGAAATAGAAGCCGATAGGCATTTCAAATATAGGTGCCGATAGGCATTCCAGATATGATTGCCGATAGGCATTTCAAATATAGGTGCTGATAGGCATTTCAGATGTAGTTTCCGATAGGCATTTCAAAAATAGGTGCCGATAGGCATTTCAGATATAGGTGCTGATAGGCATTTCAGATATAGTTGCCGATTGGCATTTTAAAAATAGGTGCCGATAGGCATTTCAGATATAGAAGCCGATAGGTATTTCAAATATAGGTGTCGATAGGCATTTCAGATATGGTTGCCGATAGGCATTTCAAATATAGGTGCTGATTGGCATTTCAGATGTAGTTTCCGATAGGCATTTCTAAAATTGGTGCCGATAGGCATTTCAGATATAGGTGCCGATAGGCATTTCAGATATAGTTGCCGATTGGCATTTTAAAAATAGGTGTCGATAGGCATTTCAGATATAGAAGCCGATAGGCATTTCAAATATAGGTGCCGATAGGCATTCCAGATATGGTTGCCGATAGACATTTCAAATATAGGTGCTGATAGGCATTTCAGATGTAGTTTCCGATAGGCATTTCAAAAAGAGGTGCCGATAGGCATTTCAGATATAGGTGCCGATAGGCCTTTCAGACATGGTTGCCGATTGGCATTTTAAAAATAGGTGCCGATAGGCATCTCAGATATAGAAGCCGATAGGCATTTCAAATATAGGTGCCGATAGGCATTCCAGATATGATTGCCGATAGGCATTTCAAATATAGGTGCTGATAGGCATTTCAGATGTAGTTTCCGATAGGCATTTCAAAAATAGGTGCCGATAGGCATTTCAGATATAGGTGCCGATAGGCATTTCAGATATAGTTGCCGATTGGCATTTTAAAAATAGGTGCCGATAGGCATTTCAGATATAGAAGCCGATAGGCATTTTAAATATAGGTGCCGATAGGCATTCCAGATATGGTTGCCGATAGGCATTTCAAATATAGGTGCTGATAGGCATTTCAGATGTAGTTTCCGATAGGCATTTAAAAAATTGGTGCCGATAGGCATTTCAGATATAGTTGCCGATTGGCATTTTAAAAATAGGTGCCGATAGGCATTTCAGATATAGAAGCCGATAGGTATTTCAAATATAGGTGTCGATAGGCATTTCAGATATAGTTGCCGATAGGCATTTCAAATATAGGTGCTGATAGGCATTTCAAATGTAGTTTCCGATAGGCATTTCAAAAATAGGTGCCGATAGGCATTTCAGATATAGGTGCCGATAGGCATTTCAGATATAGTTGCCGATTGGCATTTTAAAAATAGGTGCCGATAGGCATTTCAGATATAGAAGCCGATAGGCATTTCAAATATAGGTGCCGATAGGCATTCCAGATATAGTTGCCGATAGGCATTTCAAATATAGGTGCTGATAGGCATTTCAGATGTAGTTTCCGATAGGCATTTCAAAAATAGGTGCCGATAGGCATTTCAGATATAGGTGCCGATAGGCATTTCAGATATAGTTGCCGATTGGCATTTTAAAAACAGGTGCCGATAGGTATTTAAGATATAGAGGCCGATAGGTATTTCAAATATAGGTGTCGATAGGCATTATAGATACGGTTGCCGATAGGCATTTCAAATATAGGAGCAGATAAGCATTTCAGATGTAGTTTCCGAAAGGCATTTCAAAAATAGGTGCCGATAGGCATTTCAGATATAGGTGCCGATAGGCATTTCTGATATAGTTGCCGATTGCAATTTTAAAAATAGGTACCGATAGGCATTTCAGATATAGAAGCCGATAGGCATTTTAAATATAGGTGCCGATGGCATTCCAGATATGGTTGCCGATAGGCATTTCAAATATAAGTGCTGATAGGCATTTCAGAGGTAGTTTCCGATAGGCATTTCAAAAATAGGTACCGATAGGCATTTCAGATATAGGTGCCGGTAGTCATTTCAGATATAGTTGTCAATTGGCATTTTAAAAATAGGTGTCGATAGGCATTTCAGATATAGAAGCCGTAGGCATTTCAAATATAGGTGCCGATAGGCATTCCAGATATGGTTGCCGATAGGCATTTCAAATATAGGTGCTGATAGGCATTTCAGATGTAGTTTCCGATAGGCATTTCAAAAATAGGTACCTATAGGCATTTCAGATATAGGTGCCGATAGGCATTTCAGATATATTTGCCGATTGGCATTTTAAAAAAAGGTGCCGATAGGCATTTAAGATATAGAAGCCGATAGGTATTTCAAATATAGGTGTCGATAGGCATTTCAGATATGGTTGCCGATAGGCATTTCAAATTTAGGTGCTGATAGGCATTTCGATGCAGTTTCCGATAGGCATTTCAAAAATAGGTGCCGATAGGCATTTCAGACATGGTTGCCGATTGGCATTTTAAAAATAGGTGCCGATAGGCATTTCAGAAATAGAAGCCGATAGGCATTTCAAATATGGGTGCCGATAGGCATTCCAGATATGGTTGCCGATAGGCATTTCAAATATAGGTGCTGATAGGCATTTCAGATGTAGTTTCCGATAGGCATTTCTAAAATTGGTGCCGATAGGCATTTCAGATATAGGTGCCGATAGGCATTTCAGATATAGTTGCCGATTGGCATTTTAAAAATATGTGTCGATAGGCATTTCAGATATAGAAGCCGATAGGCATTTCAAATATAGGTGCCGATAGGCATTCCAGATATGGTTGCCGATAGGCATTTCAAATATAGGTGCTGATAGGCATTTCAGATGTAGTTTCCGATAGGCATTTCAAAAAGAGGTGCCGATAGGCATTTCAGATATAGGTGCCGATAGGCATTTCAGATATAGTTGCCGATTGGCACTTTAAAAATAGGTGCCGATAGGCATTTCAGATATAGAAGCCGATAGGTATTTCAAATATAGGTGTCGATAGGCATTTCAGATATGGTTGCCGATAGGCATTTCAAATATAGGTGCTGATTGGCATTTCAGATGTAGTTTCCGATAGGCATTTCTAAAATTGGTGCCGATAGGCATTTCAGATATAGGTGCCGATAGGCATTTCAGATATAGTTGCCGATTGGCATTTTAAAAATATGTGTCGATAGGCATTTCAGATATAGAAGCCGATAGGCATTTCAAATATAGGTGCCGATAGGCATTCCAGATATGGTTGCCGATAGGCATTTCAAATATAGGTGCTGATAGGCATTTCAGATGTAGTTTCCGATAGGCATTTCAAAAAGAGGTGCCGATAGGCATTTCAGATATAGGTGCCGATAGGCATTTCAGACATGGTTGCCGATTGGCATTTTAAAAATAGGTGCCGATAGGCATTTCAGATATAGAAGCCGATAGGCATTTCAAATATAGGTGCCGATAGGCATTCCAGATATGATTGCCGATAGGCATTTCAAATATAGGTGCTGATAGGCATTTCAGATGTAGTTTCCGATAGGCATTTCAAAAATAGGTGCCGATTGGCATTTCAAAAATAGGTGCCGATAGGCATTTCAGATATAGTTGCCGATTTGGCATTTTTAAAATAGGTGCCGATAGGCATTTTAGATATAATAGCCGATAGGCATTTCAAATATAGGTGCCAATAGGCATTCCAGATATGGTTGCAGATAGGCATTTCAAATATAGGTGCTGATTGGCATTTCAGATGTAGTTTCCGATAGGCATTTCTAAAATTGGTGCCGATAGGCATTTCAGATATAGGTGCCGATAGGCATTTCAGATATAATTGCCGATTGGCATTTTAAAAATAGGTGTCGATAGGCATTTCAGATATAGAAGCCGATAGGCATTTCAAATATAGGTGTCGATAGGCACTTCAGATATGGTTGCCGATAGGCTTTTCAAATATAGGTGCTGATAGGCATTTCAGATGTAGTTTCCAATAGGCATTTCAAAAATAGGTGCCGATAGGCATTTCAGATATAGGTGCCGATAGGCATTTCAGATATAGTTGCCGATTGGCATTTTAAAAATAGGTGCCGATAGGCATTTTAGATGTAGTTTCCGATAGGCATTTCAAAAATAGGTGCCGATAGGCCTTTCAGATATAGGTGCCGATAGGCATATCAGATATAGTTGCCGATAGGCATTTAAAATATAGGTGCCGATAGGCATTTCAAATATAATTGTCGATAGGCATTTCTGATGTGGTTGCCGATAGGCATTTCAAATATAGGTGCTGATAGGCATTTCAGATGTAGTTTTCGATAGGCATTTCAAAAATTGATGCCGATAGGCATTTCAGATATAGGTGCCGATAGACACTTCAGATATAGATGCCGATTGGCATTTAAAAAAAGGGTGCCGATAGGCATTTCAGATATAGAAGCCGATAGGTATTTCAAATATAGGTGTCGATAGGCATTTCAGATATGGTTGCCGATAGGCATTTCAAATATAGGTGCTGATAGGCATTTTAGATGTAGTTTCCGATAGGCAAATGAAAAAATAGGTGCCGATAGGCATTTCAGATATAGGTGCCGATAGGCATTTCAGATATTGTTGCCGATTGGCATTTTAAAAATAGGTGCCGATAGGCATTTCAGATATAGAAGCCGATAGGCATTTCAAATATAGGTGCCGATAGGCATTCCAGATATGGTTGCCGATAGGCATTTCAAATATAGGTGCTGATAGGCATTTCAGATGTAGTTTCCGATAGGCATTTCAAAAATAGGTGTCGATAGGCATTTCAGATATAGGTGCCGATAGGCATTTCAGATATAGTTGCCGATTGGCATTTTAAAAATAGGTGCCGATAGGCATTTCAGATATAGAAGCCGATAGGCATTTCAAATATAGGTGCCGATAGGCATTCCAGATATGGTTGCCGATAGGCATTTCAAATATAGGTGCTGATAGGCATTTCAGATGTAGTTTCCGATAGGCATTTCAAAAAGAGGTGCCGATAGGCATTTCAGATATAGGTGCCGATAGGCATTTCAGACATGGTTGCCGATTGGCATTTTAAAAATAGGTGCCGATAGGCATTTCAGAAATAGAAGCCGATAGGCATTTCAAATATAGGTGCCGATAGGCATTCCAGATATGATTGCCGATAGGCATTTCAAATATAGGTGCTTATAGGCATTTAAGATGTAGTTTCCGATAGGCATTTCAAAAATAGGTGCCGATAGGCATTTCAGATATAGGTGCTGATAGGCATTTCAGATATAGTTGCCGATTGGCATTTTAAAAATAGGTGCCGATAGGCATTTCAGATATAGAGGCCGATAGGCATTTTAAATATAGGTGCCGATAGGCATTCCAGATATGGTTGCCGATAGGCATTTCAAATATAGGTGCTGATAGGCATTTCAGATGTAGTTTTCGATAGGCATTTAAAAAATTGGTGCCGAGAGGCATTTCAAATATAGGTGCCGATAGGCATTCCAGATATGGTTGCCGATAGGCATTTCAAATATAGGTGCTGATAGGCATTTCAGATGTAGTTTCCGATAGGCATTTCAAAAAAAGGTGCCGATAGGCATTTCAGATATAGGTGCCGATAGGCATTTCAGATATAGTTGCCAATTGGCATTTTAAAAATAGGTGCCAATAAGCATTTCAGATATAGAAGCCGATAGGCATTTCAAGTATATGTGGCGATAGGCATTCCAGATATGGTTGCCGATAGGCATTTCAAATATAGGTGCTGATAGGCATTTTAGATGTAGTTTCCGATAGGCATTTCAAAAATTGATGCCGATAGGCATTTAAGATATAGGTGCCGATAGGCATTTCAGATATAGTTGCCGATTGGCATTTTAAAAATAGGTGCCGATAGGCATTTCAGATATAGAAGCCGATAGGTATTTCAAATATAGGTGTCGATAGGCATTTCAGATATGATTGCCGATAGGCATTTCAAATATAGGTGCTGATAGGCATTTCAGATGTAGTTTCCGATAGGCAAATGAAAAAATAGGTGCCGATAGGCATTTCAGATATAGGTGCCGATAGGCATTTCAGATATAGTTGCCGATTGGCATTTTAAAAATAGGTGCCGATAGGCATTTCAGATATAGAAGCCGATAGGCATTTCAAATATAGGTGCCGATAGGCATTTCAGATATGGTTGCCGATAGGCATTTCAAATATAGGTGCTGATAGGCATTTCAGATGTAGTTTCCGATAGGCATTTCAAAAATAGGTGTCGATAGGCATTTCAGATATAGGTGCCGATAGGCATTTCAGATATAGTTGCCGATTGGCATTTTAAAAATAGGTGCCGATAGGCATTTCAGATATAGAAGCCGATAGGCATTTCAAATATAGGTGCCGATAGGCATACCAGATATGGTTGCCGATAGGCATTTCAAATATATGTGCTGATAGGCATTTCAGATGTAGTTTCCGATAGGCATTTCAAAAAGAGGTGCCGATAGGCATTTCAGATATAGGTGCCGATAGGCATTTCAGACATAGTTGCCGATTGGCATTTTAAAAATAGGTGCCGATAGGCATTTCAGATATAGAAGCCGATAGGCATTTCAAATATAGGTGCCGATAGGCATTCCAGATATTATGATTGCCGATAGGCATTTCAAATATAGGTGCTGATAGGCATTTCAGATGTAGTTTCCGATAGGCATTTCAAAAATAGGTGCCGATAGGCATTTCAGATATAGGTGCTAATAGGCATTTCAGATATATTTGCCAATTGGCATTTTAAAAATAGGTTTTGATAGGCATTTTAGATATAGAAGCCGATAGGCATTTTAAATATAGGTGCCGATAGGCATTCCAGATATGGTTGCCGATAGGCATTTCAAATATAGGTGCTGATAGGCATTTCAGATGTAGTTTCCGATGGGCATTTAAAAAATTGGTGCCGATAGGCATTTCAGATATAGGTGCCGATAGGCATATCAGATATAGTTGCCGATAGGCATTTAAAATATAGGTGCCAATAGGCATTTCAAATATAGGTGTCGATAGGCATTTCAGATATGAATGCCGAAAGGCATTTCAGATATAGTTGCCGATTGGCATTTTAAAAATAGGTGCCGATAGGCATTTCAGATATAGTAGCCGATAGGCATTTCAAATATAGGTGCCGATAGGCATTCCATTTATAGTTGCCGATAGGCATTTCAAATATAGGTGCTGATAGGCATTTCAGATGTAGTTTCCGATAGGCATTTCAAAAATAGGTGTCGATAGGCATTTCAGATATAGGTGCCGATAGGCATTTCAGATATAGTTGCCGATTGGCATTTTAAAAATAGGTGCTGATAGGCATTTCAGATATAGAAGCCGATAGGCATTTCAAATATAGGTGCCGATAGGCATTCCAGATATGGTTGCCGATAGGCATTTCAAATATAGGTGCTGATAGGCATTTCAGATGTAGTTTCCGATAGGCATTTCAAAAAGAGGTGCCGATAGGCATTTCAGATATAGGTGCCGATTGGCATTTCAGACATGGTTGCCGATTGGCATTTTAAAAATAGGTGCCGATAGGCATTTCAGATATAGAAGCCGATAGGCATTTCAAATATAGGTGCCGATAGGCATTCCAGATATGATTGCCGATAGGCAATTCAAATATAGGTGCTGATAGGCATTTCAGATGTAGTTTCCGATAGGCATTTTAAAAATAGGTGCCGATAGGCATTTCAGATATAGGTGCCGATAGGCATTTCAGATATAGTTGCCAATTGGCATTTTAAAAATAGGTGCCGATAGGCATTTCAGATATAGAAGCCGATAGGCATTTTAAATATAGGTGCCGATAGGCATACCAGATATGGTTGCCGATAGGCATTTCAAATATAGGTGCTGATAGGCATTTCAGATGTATTTTCCGATAGGCATTTAAAAAATTGGTGCCGATAGGCATTTCAGATATAGGTGCCGATAGGCATTTCAGATATAGTTGCCGATTGGCATTTTAAAAATAGGTGCCGATAGGCATTTCAGATATAGAAGCCGATAGGTATTTCAAATATATGTGTCGATAGGCATTTCAAATATAGTTGCCGATAGGCATTTCAAATATAGGTGCCGATAGGCATTCCAGATATGGTTGCCGATAGGCATTTCAAATATAGGTGCTGATGGGCATTTCAGATGTAGTTTCCGATAGGCATTTCAAAAAGAGGTGCCGATAGGCATTTCAGATATAGGTGCCGATAGGCCTTTCAGACATGGTTGCCGATTGGCATTTTAAAAATAGGTGCCGATAGGCATTTCAGATATAGAAGCCTATAGGCATTTCAAATATAGGTGCCGATAGGCATTCCAGATATGATTGCCGATAGGCATTTCAAATATAGGTGCTGATAGGCATTTCAGATGTAGTTTCCGATAGGCATTTCAAAAATAGGTGCCGATAGGCATTTCAGATAAAGGTGCCGATAGGCATTTCAGATATAGTTGCCGATTGGCATTTTAAAAATAGGTGCCGATAGGCATTTCAGATATAGAAGCCGATAGGCATTTTAAATATAGGTGCCGATAGGCATTCCAGATATGGTTGCCGATAGGCATTTCAAATATAGGTGCTGATAGGCATTTCAGATGTAGTTTCCGATAGGCATTTAAAAAATTGGTGCCGATAGGCATTTCAGATATAGTTGCCGATTGGCATTTTAAAAATAGGTGCCGATAGGCATTTCAGATATAGAAGCCGATAGGTATTTCAAATATAGGTGTCGATAGGCATTTCAGATATAGTTGCCGATAGGCATTTCAAATATAGGTGCTGATAGGCATTTCAAATGTAGTTTCCGATAGGCATTTCAAAAATAGGTGCCGATAGGCATTTCAGATATAGGTGCCGATAGGCATTTCAGATATAGTTGCCGATTGGCATTTTAAAAATAGGTGCCGATAGGCATTTCAGATATAGAAGCCGATAGGTATTTTAAATATAGGTGTCGATAGGCATTATAGATACGGTTGCCGATAGGCATTTCAAATATAGGAGCAGATAGGCATTTCAGATGTAGTTTCCGAAAGGCATTTCAAAAATAGGTGCCGATAGGCATTTCAGATATAGGTGCCGATAGGCATTTCTGATATAGTTGCCGATTGCAATTTTAAAAATAGGTACCGATAGGCATTTGAGATATAGAAGCCGATAGGCATTTTAAATATAGGTGCCGATAGGCATTCCAGATATGGTTGCCGATAGGCATTTCAAATATAAGTGCTGATAGGCATTTTAGAGGTAGTTTCCGATAGGCATTTCAAAAATAGGTACCGATAGGCATTTCAGATATAGGTGCCGGTAGTCATTTCAGATATAGTTGCCAATTGGCATTTTAAAAATAGGTGTCGATAGGCATTTCAGATATAGAAGCCGTAGGCATTTCAAATATAGGTGCCGATAGGCATTCCAGATATGGTTGCCGATAGGCATTTCAAATATAGGTGCTGATAGGCATTTCAGATGTAGTTTCCGATAGGCATTTCAAAAATAGGTTCCTATAGGCATTTCAGATATAGGTGCCGATAGGCATTTCAGATATATTTGCCGATTGGCATTTTAAAAAAAGGTGCCGATAGGCATTTCAGATATAGAAGCCGATAGGTATTTCAAATATAGGTGTCGATAGGCATTTCAGATATGGTTGCCGATAGGCATTTCAAATTTAGGTGCTGATAGGCATTTCAGATGCAGTTTCCGATAGGCATTTCAAAAATAGGTGCCGATAGGTATTTCACATATAGGTGCCGATAGGCATTTCAGATATAGTTGCCGATTGCCATTTTAAAAATAGGTGCCGATAGACATTTCAGATATAGAAGCCGATAGGCATTTCAAATATAGGTGCCGATAGGCATTCCAGATATGGTTGCCGATAGGCATTTCAAATATAGGTGCTGATAGGCATTTCAGATGTAGTTTCCGATAGGCATTTCAAAAATAGGTGCCGATAGGCATTTCAGATATAGGTGCCGATAGGCATTTCAGATATAGTTGCCGATTGCCATTTTAAAAATAGGAGCCGATAGGCATTTCAGATATAGAAGCCGAGAGGCATTTCAAATATAGGTGCCGATAGGCATTCCAGATATGGTTGCCGATAGGCATTTCAAATATAGGTGCTGATAGGCATTTCAGATGTAGTTTCCGATAGGCATTTCAAAAAAAGGTGCCGATAGGCATTTCAGATATAGGTGCCGATAGGCATTTCAGATATAGTTGCCAATTGGCATTTTAAAAATAGGTGCCGATAAGCATTTCAGATATAGAAGCCGATAGGCATTTCAAATATATGTGGCGATAGGCATTCCAGATATGGTTGCCGATAGGCATTTCAAATATAGGTGCTGATAGGCATTTTAGATGTAGTTTCCGATAGGCATTTCAAAAATTGATGCCGATAGGCATTTAAGATATAGGTGCCGATAGGCATTTCAGATATAGTTGCCGATTGGCATTTTAAAAATAGGTGCCGATAGGCATTTCAGATATAGAAGCCGATAGGTATTTCAAATATAGGTGTCGATAGGCATTTCAGATATGATTGCCGATAGGCATTTCAAATATAGGTGCTGATAGGCATTTCAGATGTAGTTTCCGATAGGCAAATGAAAAAATAGGTGCCGATAGGCATTTCAGATATAGGTGCCGATAGGCATTTCAGATATAGTTGCCGATTGGCATTTTAAAAATAGGTGCCGATAGGCATTTCAGATATAGAAGCCGATAGGCATTTCAAATATAGGTGCCGATAGGCATTCCAAATATGGTTGCCGATAGGCATTTCAAATATAGGTGCTGATAGGCATTTCAGATGTAGTTTCCGATAGGCATTTCAAAAATAGGTGTCGATAGGCATTTCAGATATAGGTGCCGATAGGCATTTCAGATATAGTTGCCGATTGGCATTTTAAAAATAGGTGCCGATAGGCATTTCAGATATAGAAGCCGATAGGCATTTCAAATATAGGTGCCGATAGGCAAACCAGATATGGTTGCCGATAGGCATTTCAAATATATGTGCTGATAGGCATTTCAGATGTAGTTTCCGATAGGCATTTCAAAAAGAGGTGCCGATAGGCATTTCAGATATAGGTGCCGGTAGTCATTTCAGATATAGTTGCCAATTGGCATTTTAAAAATAGGTGTCGATAGGCATTTCAGATATAGAAGCCGTAGGCATTTCAAATATAGGTGCCGATAGGCATTCCAGATATGGTTGCCGATAGGCATTTCAAATATAGGTGCTGATAGGCATTTCAGATGTAGTTTCCGATAGGCATTTCAAAAATAGGTTCCTATAGGCATTTCAGATATAGGTGCCGATAGGCATTTCAGATATATTTGCCGATTGGCATTTTAAAAAAAGGTGCCGATAGGCATTTCAGATATAGAAGCCGATAGGTATTTCAAATATAGGTGTCGATAGGCATTTCAGATATGGTTGCCGATAGGCATTTCAAATTTAGGTGCTGATAGGCATTTCAGATGCAGTTTCCGATAGGCATTTCAAAAATAGGTGCCGATAGGTATTTCACATATAGGTGCCGATAGGCATTTCAGATATAGTTGCCGATTGCCATTTTAAAAATAGGTGCCGATAGACATTTCAGATATAGAAGCCGATAGGCATTTCAAATATAGGTGCCGATAGGCATTCCAGATATGGTTGCCGATAGGCATTTCAAATATAGGTGCTGATAGGCATTTCAGATGTAGTTTCCGATAGGCATTTCAAAAATAGGTGCCGATAGGCATTTCAGATATAGGTGCCGATAGGCATTTCAGATATAGTTGCCGATTGCCATTTTAAAAATAGGAGCCGATAGGCATTTCAGATATAGAAGCCGAGAGGCATTTCAAATATAGGTGCCGATAGGCATTCCAGATATGGTTGCCGATAGGCATTTCAAATATAGGTGCTGATAGGCATTTCAGATGTAGTTTCCGATAGGCATTTCAAAAAAAGGTGCCGATAGGCATTTCAGATATAGGTGCCGATAGGCATTTCAGATATAGTTGCCAATTGGCATTTTAAAAATAGGTGCCGATAAGCATTTCAGATATAGAAGCCGATAGGCATTTCAAATATATGTGGCGATAGGCATTCCAGATATGGTTGCCGATAGGCATTTCAAATATAGGTGCTGATAGGCATTTTAGATGTAGTTTCCGATAGGCATTTCAAAAATTGATGCCGATAGGCATTTAAGATATAGGTGCCGATAGGCATTTCAGATATAGTTGCCGATTGGCATTTTAAAAATAGGTGCCGATAGGCATTTCAGATATAGAAGCCGATAGGTATTTCAAATATAGGTGTCGATAGGCATTTCAGATATGATTGCCGATAGGCATTTCAAATATAGGTGCTGATAGGCATTTCAGATGTAGTTTCCGATAGGCAAATGAAAAAATAGGTGCCGATAGGCATTTCAGATATAGGTGCCGATAGGCATTTCAGATATAGTTGCCGATTGGCATTTTAAAAATAGGTGCCGATAGGCATTTCAGATATAGAAGCCGATAGGCATTTCAAATATAGGTGCCGATAGGCATTCCAAATATGGTTGCCGATAGGCATTTCAAATATAGGTGCTGATAGGCATTTCAGATGTAGTTTCCGATAGGCATTTCAAAAATAGGTGTCGATAGGCATTTCAGATATAGGTGCCGATAGGCATTTCAGATATAGTTGCCGATTGGCATTTTAAAAATAGGTGCCGATAGGCATTTCAGATATAGAAGCCGATAGGCATTTCAAATATAGGTGCCGATAGGCAAACCAGATATGGTTGCCGATAGGCATTTCAAATATATGTGCTGATAGGCATTTCAGATGTAGTTTCCGATAGGCATTTCAAAAAGAGGTGCCGATAGGCATTTCAGATATAGGTGCCGATAGGCATTTCAGACATGGTTGCCGATTGGCATTTTTAAAATAGGTGCCGATAGGCATTTCAGATATAGAAGCCGATAGGCATTTCAAATATAGGTGCCGATAGGCATTCCAGATATTATGATTGCCGATAGGCATTTCAAATATAGGTGCTGATAGGCATTTCAGATGTAGTTTCCGATAGGCATTTCAAAAATAGGTGCCGGTAGGCATTTCAGATATAGGTGCTAATAGGCATTTCAGATATATTTGCCAATTGGCATTTTAAAAATAGGTTTTGATAGGCATTTTAGATATAGAAGCCGATAGGCATTTTAAATATAGGTGCCGATAGGCATTCCAGATATGGTTGCCGATAGGCATTTCAAATATAGGTGCTGATAGGCATTTCAGATGTAGTTTCCGATGGGCATTTAAAAAATTGGTGCCGATAGGCATTTCAGATATAGGTGCCGATAGGCATATCAGATATAGTTGCCGATAGGCATTTAAAATATAGGTGCCAATAGGCATTTCAAATATAGGTGTCGATAGGCATTTCAGATATGAATGCCGAAAGGCATTTCAGATATAGTTGCCGATTGGCATTTTAAAAATAGGTGCCGATAGGCATTTCAGATATAGTAGCCGATAGGCATTTCAAATATAGGTGCCGATAGGCATTCCATTTATAGTTGCCGATAGGCATTTCAAATATAGGTGCTGATAGGCATTTCAGATGTAGTTTCCGATAGGCATTTCAAAAATAGGTGTCGATAGGCATTTCAGATATAGGTGCCGATAGGCATTTCAGATATAGTTGCCGATTGGCATTTTAAAAATAGGTGCTGATAGGCATTTCAGATATAGAAGCCGATAGGCATTTCAAATATAGGTGCCGATAGGCATTCCAGATATGGTTGCCGATAGGCATTTCAAATATAGGTGCTGATAGGCATTTCAGATGTAGTTTCCGATAGGCATTTCAAAAAGAGGTGCCGATAGGCATTTCAGATATAGGTGCCGATTGGCATTTCAGACATGGTTGCCGATTGGCATTTTAAAAATAGGTGCCGATAGGCATTTCAGATATAGAAGCCGATAGGCATTTCAAATATAGGTGCCGATAGGCATTCCAGATATGATTGCCGATAGGCAATTCAAATATAGGTGCTGATAGGCATTTCAGATGTAGTTTCCGATAGGCATTTTAAAAATAGGTGCCGATAGGCATTTCAGATATAGGTGCCGATAGGCATTTCAGATATAGTTGCCAATTGGCATTTTAAAAATAGGTGCCGATAGGCATTTCAGATATAGAAGCCGATAGGCATTTTAAATATAGGTGCCGATAGGCATACCAGATATGGTTGCCGATAGGCATTTCAAATATAGGTGCTGATAGGCATTTCAGATGTATTTTCCGATAGGCATTTAAAAAATTGGTGCCGATAGGCATTTCAGATATAGGTGCCGATAGGCATTTCAGATATAGTTGCCGATTGGCATTTTAAAAATAGGTGCCGATAGGCATTTCAGATATAGAAGCCGATAGGTATTTCAAATATATGTGTCGATAGGCATTTCAAATATAGTTGCCGATAGGCATTTCAAATATAGGTGCCGATAGGCATTCCAGATATGGTTGCCGATAGGCATTTCAAATATAGGTGCTGATGGGCATTTCAGATGTAGTTTCCGATAGGCATTTCAAAAAGAGGTGCCGATAGGCATTTCAGATATAGGTGCCGATAGGCCTTTCAGACATGGTTGCCGATTGGCATTTTAAAAATAGGTGCCGATAGGCATTTCAGATATAGAAGCCTATAGGCATTTCAAATATAGGTGCCGATAGGCATTCCAGATATGATTGCCGATAGGCATTTCAAATATAGGTGCTGATAGGCATTTCAGATGTAGTTTCCGATAGGCATTTCAAAAATAGGTGCCGATAGGCATTTCAGATAAAGGTGCCGATAGGCATTTCAGATATAGTTGCCGATTGGCATTTTAAAAATAGGTGCCGATAGGCATTTCAGATATAGAAGCCGATAGGCATTTTAAATATAGGTGCCGATAGGCATTCCAGATATGGTTGCCGATAGGCATTTCAAATATAGGTGCTGATAGGCATTTCAGATGTAGTTTCCGATAGGCATTTAAAAAATTGGTGCCGATAGGCATTTCAGATATAGTTGCCGATTGGCATTTTAAAAATAGGTGCCGATAGGCATTTCAGATATAGAAGCCGATAGGTATTTCAAATATAGGTGTCGATAGGCATTTCAGATATAGTTGCCGATAGGCATTTCAAATATAGGTGCTGATAGGCATTTCAAATGTAGTTTCCGATAGGCATTTCAAAAATAGGTGCCGATAGGCATTTCAGATATAGGTGCCGATAGGCATTTCAGATATAGTTGCCGATTGGCATTTTAAAAATAGGTGCCGATAGGCATTTCAGATATAGAAGCCGATAGGTATTTTAAATATAGGTGTCGATAGGCATTATAGATACGGTTGCCGATAGGCATTTCAAATATAGGAGCAGATAGGCATTTCAGATGTAGTTTCCGAAAGGCATTTCAAAAATAGGTGCCGATAGGCATTTCAGATATAGGTGCCGATAGGCATTTCTGATATAGTTGCCGATTGCAATTTTAAAAATAGGTACCGATAGGCATTTCAGATATAGAAGCCGATAGGCATTTTAAATATAGGTGCCGATAGGCATTCCAGATATGGTTGCCGATAGGCATTTCAAATATAAGTGCTGATAGGCATTTTAGAGGTAGTTTCCGATAGGCATTTCAAAAATAGGTACCGATAGGCATTTCAGATATAGGTGCCGGTAGTCATTTCAGATATAGTTGCCAATTGGCATTTTAAAAATAGGTGTCGATAGGCATTTCAGATATAGAAGCCGTAGGCATTTCAAATATAGGTGCCGATAGGCATTCCAGATATGGTTGCCGATAGGCATTTCAAATATAGGTGCTGATAGGCATTTCAGATGTAGTTTCCGATAGGCATTTCAAAAATAGGTTCCTATAGGCATTTCAGATATAGGTGCCGATAGGCATTTCAGATATATTTGCCGATTGGCATTTTAAAAAAAGGTGCCGATAGGCATTTCAGATATAGAAGCCGATAGGTATTTCAAATATAGGTGTCGATAGGCATTTCAGATATGGTTGCCGATAGGCATTTCAAATTTAGGTGCTGATAGGCATTTCAGATGCAGTTTCCGATAGGCATTTCAAAAATAGGTGCCGATAGGTATTTCACATATAGGTGCCGATAGGCATTTCAGATATAGTTGCCGATTGCCATTTTAAAAATAGGTGCCGATAGACATTTCAGATATAGAAGCCGATAGGCATTTCAAATATAGGTGCCGATAGGCATTCCAGATATGGTTGCCGATAGGCATTTCAAATATAGGTGCTGATAGGCATTTCAGATGTAGTTTCCGATAGGCATTTCAAAAATAGGTGCCGATAGGCATTTCAGATATAGGTGCCGATAGGCATTTCAGATATAGTTGCCGATTGCCATTTTAAAAATAGGAGCCGATAGGCATTTCAGATATAGAAGCCGAGAGGCATTTCAAATATAGGTGCCGATAGGCATTCCAGATATGGTTGCCGATAGGCATTTCAAATATAGGTGCTGATAGGCATTTCAGATGTAGTTTCCGATAGGCATTTCAAAAAAAGGTGCCGATAGGCATTTCAGATATAGGTGCCGATAGGCATTTCAGATATAGTTGCCAATTGGCATTTTAAAAATAGGTGCCGATAAGCATTTCAGATATAGAAGCCGATAGGCATTTCAAATATATGTGGCGATAGGCATTCCAGATATGGTTGCCGATAGGCATTTCAAATATAGGTGCTGATAGGCATTTTAGATGTAGTTTCCGATAGGCATTTCAAAAATTGATGCCGATAGGCATTTAAGATATAGGTGCCGATAGGCATTTCAGATATAGTTGCCGATTGGCATTTTAAAAATAGGTGCCGATAGGCATTTCAGATATAGAAGCCGATAGGTATTTCAAATATAGGTGTCGATAGGCATTTCAGATATGATTGCCGATAGGCATTTCAAATATAGGTGCTGATAGGCATTTCAGATGTAGTTTCCGATAGGCAAATGAAAAAATAGGTGCCGATAGGCATTTCAGATATAGGTGCCGATAGGCATTTCAGATATAGTTGCCGATTGGCATTTTAAAAATAGGTGCCGATAGGCATTTCAGATATAGAAGCCGATAGGCATTTCAAATATAGGTGCCGATAGGCATTCCAGATATGGTTGCCGATAGGCATTTCAAATATAGGTGCTGATAGGCATTTCAGATGTAGTTTCCGATAGGCATTTCAAAAATAGGTGTCGATAGGCATTTCAGATATAGGTGCCGATAGGCATTTCAGATATAGTTGCCGATTGGCATTTTAAAAATAGGTGCCGATAGGCATTTCAGATATAGAAGCCGATAGGCATTTCAAATATAGGTGCCGATAGGCAAACCAGATATGGTTGCCGATAGGCATTTCAAATATATGTGCTGATAGGCATTTCAGATGTAGTTTCCGATAGGCATTTCAAAAAGAGGTGCCGATAGGCATTTCAGATATAGGTGCCGATAGGCATTTCAGACATGGTTGCCGATTGGCATTTTTAAAATAGGTGCCGATAGGCATTTCAGATATAGAAGCCGATAGGCATTTCAAATATAGGTGCCGATAGGCATTCCAGATATTATGATTGCCGATAGGCATTTCAAATATAGGTGCTGATAGGCATTTCAGATGTAGTTTCCGATAGGCATTTCAAAAATAGGTGCCGATAGGCATTTCAGATATAGGTGCTAATAGGCATTTCAGATATATTTGCCAATTGGCATTTTAAAAATAGGTTTTGATAGGCATTTTAGATATAGAAGCCGATAGGCATTTTAAATATAGGTGCCGATAGGCATTCCAGATATGGTTGCCGATAGGCATTTCAAATATAGGTGCTGATAGGCATTTCAGATGTAGTTTCCGATAGGCATTTAAAAAATTGGTGCCGATAGGCATTTCAGATATGGGTGCCGATAGGCATATCAGATATAGTTGCCGATAGGCATTTAAAATATAGGTGCCAATAGGCATTTCAAATATAGGTGTCGATAGGCATTTCAGATATGAATGCCGAAAGGCATTTCAGATATAGTTTCCGATTGGCATTTTAAAAATAGGTGCCGATAGGCATTTCAGATATAGTAGCCGATAGGCATTTCAAATATAGGTGCCGATAGGCATTCCATTTATAGTTGCCGATAGGCATTTCAAATATAGGTGCTGATAGGCATTTCAGATGTAGTTTCCGATAGGCATTTCAAAAATAGGTGTCGATAGGCATTTCAGATATAGGTGCCGATAGGCATTTCAGATATAGTTGCCGATTGGCATTTTAAAAATAGGTGCCGATAGGCATTTCAGATATAGAAGCCGATAGGCATTTCAAATATAGGTGCCGATAGGCATTCCAGATACGGTTGCCGATAGGCATTTCAAATATAGGTGCTGATAGGCATTTCAGATGTAGTTTCCGATAGGCATTTCAAAAAGAGGTGCCGATAGGCATTTCAGATATAGGTGCCGATAGGCATTTCAGACATGGTTGCCGATTGGCATTTTAAAAATAGGTGCCGATAGGCATTTCAGATATAGAAGCCGATAGGCATTTCAAATATAGGTGCCGATAGGCATTCCAGATATGATTGCCGATAGGCAATTCAAATATAGGTGCTGATAGGCATTTCAGCTGTAGTTTCCGATAGGCATTTCAAAAATAGGTGCCGATAGGCATTTCAGATATAGGTGCCGATAGGCATTTCAGATATAGTTGCCGATTGGCATTTTAAAAATAGGTGCTGATAGGCATTTCAGATATAGAAGCCGATAGGCATTTTAAATATAGGTGCCGATAGGCATTCCAGATATGGTTGCCGATAGGCATTTTAAATATAGGTGCTGATAGGCATTTCAGATGTATTTTCCGATAGGCATTTAAAAAATTGGTGCCGATAGGCATTTCAGATATAGGTGCCGATAGGCATTTCAGATATAGTTGCCGATTGGCATTTTAAAAATAGGTGCCGATAGGCATTTCAGATATAGAAGCCGATAGGTATTTCAAATATATGTGTCGATAGGCATTTCAAATATAGTTGCCGATAGGCATTTCAAATATAGGTGCTGATAGGCATTTCAAATGTAGTTTCCGATAGGCATTTCAAAAATAGGTGCCGATAGGCATTTCAAATATAGGTGCCGATAGGCATTCCAGATATGGTTGCCGATAGGCATTTCAAATATAGGTGCTGATAAGCATTTCAGATGTAGTTTACGATAGGCATTTCAAAAATAGGTGCCGATAGGCATTTCAGATATAGGTGCCGATAGGCATTTCAGATATAGTTGCCAATTGTCATTTTAAAAATAGGTGCCGATAGGCATTTCAGATATAGAAGCCGATAGGCATTTCAAATATAGGTGCCGATAGGCATTCCAGATATGGTTGCCGATAGGCATTTCAAATATAGGTGCTTATAGGCATTTAAGATGTAGTTTCCGATAGGCATTTCAAAAATTGATGCCGATAGGCATTTCAGATATAGGTGCCGATAGGCATTTCAGATATAGTTGCCGATTGGCATTTTAAAAACAGGTGCCGATAGGCATTTCAGATATAGAGGTTGATAGGTATTTCAAATTAGGTGTCGATAGGCATTATAGATACGGTTGCCGATAGGCATTTCAAATATAGGAGCAGATAGGCATTTCAGATGTAGTTTCCGAAAGGCATTTCAAAAATAGGTGCCGATAGGTATTTCAGATATAGGTGCCGATAGGCATTTCTGATATAGTTGCCGATTTGCATTTTAAAAATAGGTGCCGATAGGCAATTCAGATATAGAAGCCGATAGGCATTTTAAATATAGGTGCCGATAGGCATTCCAGATATGGTTGCCGATAGGCATTTCAAATATAAGTGTCGATAGGCATTTCAGATGTAGTTTCCGATAAAAATTTCAAAAATAGGTACCGATAGGCATTTCAGATATAGGTGCCGATAGTCATTTCAGATATAGTTGCCAATTGGCATTTTAAAAATAGGTGTCGATGGGCATTTCAGATATAGAAGCCGATAGGCATTTCAAATATAGGTGCCGATAGGCATTCCAGATATGGTTGCCGATAGGCATTTTAAATATAGGTGCTGATAGGCATTTCAGATGTAGTTTCCGATAGGCATTTCAAAAATAGGTACCGATAGGCATTTCAGATATAGGTGCCGATAGGCATTTCAGATATATTTGCCGATTGGCATTTTAAAAAAAGGTGCCGATAGGCATTTCAGATATAGAAGCCGATAGGCATTTCAAATTTAGGTGCCGATAGGCATTCCAGATATGGTTGCCGATAGGCATTTCAAATATAGGTGCTGATAGGCATTTCAGATGTAGTTTCCGATAGGCATTTCAAAAATAGGTGCCGATAGGCATTTCAGATATAGGTGCCGATAGGCATTTCAGATATAGTTGCCGATTGCCATTTTAAAAATAGGAGCCGATAGGCATTTCAGATATAGAAGCCGAGAGGCATTTCAAATATAGGTGCCGATGGGCATTCCAGATATGGTTGCCCATAGGCATTTCAAATATAGGTGCTGATAGGCATTTCAGATGTAGTTTCCGATAGGCATTTCAAAAAAAGGTGCCGATAGGCATTTCAGATATAGGTGCCGATAGGCATTTCAGATATAGTTGCCAATTGGCATTTTAAAAATAGGTGCCGATAAGCATTTCAGATATAGAAGCCGATAGGCATTTCAAATATAGGTGGCGATAGGCATTCCAGATATGGTTGCCGATAGGCATTTCAAATATAGGTGCTGATAGGCATTTTAGATGTAGTTTCCGATAGGCATTTCAAAAATTGATGCCGATAGGCATTTAAGATATAGGTGCCGATAGGCATTTCAGATATAGTTGCCGACTGGCATTTTAAAAATAGGTGCCGATAGGCATTTCAGATATAGAAGCCGATAGGTATTTCAAATATAGGTGTCGATAGGCATTTCAGATATGATTGCCGATAGGCATTTCAAATATAGGTGCTGATAGGCATTTCAGATGTAGTTTCCGATGGCAAATGAAAAAATAGGTGCCGATAGGCATTTCAGATATAGGTGCCGATAGGCATTTCAGATATAGTTGCCGATTGGCATTTTAAAAATAGGTGCCGATAGGCATTTCAGATATAGAAGCCGATAGGCATTTGAAATATAGGTGCCGATAGGCATTCCAGATATGGTTGCCGATAGGCATTTCAAATATAGGTGCTGATAGGCATTTCAGATATAGTTTCCGATAGGCATTTCAAAAATAGGTGTCGATAGGCATTTCAGATATAGGTGCCGATAGGCATTTCAGATATAGTTGCCGATTGGCATTTTAAAAATAGGTGCCGATAGGCATTTCAGATATAGAAGCTGATAGGCATTTCAAATATAGGTGCCGATAGGCATTCCAGATATTATTGCCGATAGGCATTTCAAATATATGTGCTGATAGGCATTTCAGATGTAGTTTCCGATAGGCATTTCAGATATAGGTGCCGATAGGCATTTCAGACATGGTTGCCGATTGGCATTTTTAAAATAGGTGCCGATAGGCATTTCAGATATAGAAGCCGATAGGCATTTCAAATATAGGTGCCGATAGACATTCCAGATATGCTTGCCGATAGGCATTTCAAATATAGGTGCTGATAGGCATTTCAGATGTAGTTTCCGATAGGCATTTCCAAAATAGGTGCCGATAGGCATTTCAGATATAGGTGCTAATAAGCATTTCAGATATATTTGCCAATTGGCATTTTAAAAATAGGTTTTGATAGGCATTTCAGATATAGAAGCCGATAGGCATTTTAAAATAGGTGCCGATAGGCATTTCAGATATGGTTGCCGATAGGCATTTCAAATATAGGTGCTGATAGGCATTTCAGATGTAGTTTCCGATAGGCATTTAAAAAATTTGTGCCGATAGGCATTTCAGATATAGGTGCCGATAGGCATATCAGATATAGTTGCCGATAGGCATTTAAAATATAGGTGCCAATAGGCATTTCAAATATAGGTGTCGATAGGCATTTCAGTTATGAATGCCGAAAGGCATTTCAGATATAGTTGCCGATTGGCATTTTAAAAATAGGTGCCGATAGGCATTTCAGATATAGAAGCCGATAGGCATTTCAAATATAGGTGCCGATAGGCATTCCATTTATAGTTGCCGATAGGCATTTCAAATATAGGTGCTGATAGGCATTTCAGATGTAGTTTCCTATAGGCATTTCAAAAATAGGTGTCGATAGGCATTTCAGATATAGGTGCCGATAGGCATTTCAGATATAGTTGCCGATTGGCATTTTAAAAATAGGTGCCGATAGGCATTTCAGATATAGAAGCCGATAGGCATTTCAAATATAGGTGCCGATAGGCATTCCAGATATGGTTGCCGATAGGCATTTCAAATATAGGTGCCGATAGGCATTCCATATGTAGTTTCCGATAGGCATTTCAAAAATTGGTGCCGATAGGCATTTCAGATATAGGTGCCGATAGTCATTTCAGATATAGTTACCGATTGGCATTTTAAAAATAGGTGCCGATAGGCATTTCAGATATAGAAGCCGATAGGTATTTCAAATATAGGTGTCAATAGGCATTTCAGATATGGTTGCCGATAGGCGTTTCAAATATAGGTGCTGATAGGCATTTCAGATGTAGTTTTCGACAGGCATTTCAAAAACTGGTGCCGATAGGCATTTCAGATATAGGTGCCGATAGGCATTTCAGATATAGTTGCCGATTGGCATTTTAAAAATAGGTGCCGATAGGCATTTCAGATATAGAAGCCGATAGGCATTTCAAATATAGGTGCCGATAGGCATTCCAGATATGGTTGCCGATAGGCATTTCAAATATAGGTGCTGATAGGCATTTCAGATGTAGCTTCCTATAGGCATTTCAAAAATAGGTGCCGATAGGCATTTCAGATATAGGTGCCGATAAGCATTTCAGATATTGTTGCCAATTGGCATTTTGTAAAATAGGTGCCGATAGGCATTTCAGATATAGAAGCCTACAGGCATTTCAAATATAGGTGCCGATAGGCATTCCAGATATGGTTGCCGATAGGCATTTCAAATATAGGTGCTGATAGGCATTTTTAATGTAGTTTCCGATAGGCATTTCAAAAATTGATGCCGATAGGCATGTCAGATATAGGTGCCGATAGGCATTTCAGATATAGTTACCGATTGGCATTTTAAAAATAGGTGCCGATAGGCATTTCAGATATAGAAGCCGATAGGTATTTCAAATATAGGTGTCAATAGGCATTTCAGATATGGTTGCCGATAGGCGTTTCAAATATAGGTGCTGATAGGCATTTCAGATGTAGTTTCCGACAGGCATTTCAAAAACTGGTGCCGATAGGCATTTCAGATATAGGTGCCGATAGGCATTTCAGATATAGTTGCCGATTGGCATTTTAAAAATAGGTGCCGATAGGCATTTCAGATATAGAAGCCGATAGGCATTTCAAATATAGGTACCGATAGGCATTCCAGATATGGTTGCCGATAGGCATTTCAAATATAGGTGCTGATAGGCATTTCAGATGTAGCTTCCGATAGGCATTTCAAAAATAGGTGCCGATAGGCATTTCAGATATAGGTGCCGATAAGCATTTCAGATATTGTTGCCAATTGGCATTTTGTAAAATAGGTGCCGATAGGCATTTCAGATATAGAAGCCTACAGGCATTTCAAATATAGGTGCCGATAGGCATTCCAGATATGGTTGCCGATAGGCATTTCAAATATAGGTGCTGATAGGCATTTTTAATGTAGTTTCCGATAGGCATTTTAAAAATTGATGCCGATAGGCATGTCAGATATAGGTGCCGATAGGCATTTCAGATGTAGTTTCCGATAGGCATTTCAAAAATAGGTGTCGATAGGCATTTCAGATATAGGTGCCGATAGGCATTTCAGATATAGTTGCCGATTGGCATTTTAAAAATAGGTGCCGATAGGCATTTCAGATATAGAAGCCGATAGGCATTTCAAATATAGGTGCTGATAGGCATTTCAGATGTAGTTTCCGATAGGCATTTCAAAAAGAGGTGCCGATAGGCATTTCAGATATAGGTGCCGATAGGCATTTCAGATATAGGTGCCGATAGGCATTTCAGACATGTTTGCCGATTGGCATTTTAAAAATAGGTGCCGATAGGCATTTCAGATATAGAAGCCGATAGGCATTTCAAATATAGGTGCCGATAGGCATTCCAGATATGATTGCCGATAGGCATTTCAAATATAGGTGCTGATAGGCATTTCAGATGTAGTTTCCGATAGGCATTTCAAAAATAGGTGCCGATAGGCATTTCAGATATAGGTGCCGATAGGCATTTCAGATATAGTTGCCGATTGGCATTTTAAAAATAGGTGCAGATAGGTATTTCAGATATAGAAGCCGATAGGCATTTTAAATATAGGTGCCGATAGGCATTCCAGATATGGTTGCCGATAGGCATTTCAAATATAGGTGCTGATAGGCATTTCAGATGTAGTTTCCGATAGGCATTTAAAAAATTGGTGCCGATAGGCATTTCAGATATAGGTGCCGATAGGCATTTCAGATATTGTTGCCGATTGGCATTTTAAAAATAGGTGCCGATAGGCATTTCAGATATAGAAGCCGATAGGCATTTCAAATATAGGTGCCGATAGGCATTCCAGATATGGTTGCCGATAGGCATTTCAAATATAGGTGCTGATAGGCATTTCAGATGTAGTTTCCGATAGGCATTTCAAAAATAGGTGTCGATAGGCATTTCAGATATAGGTGCCGATAGGCATTTCAGATATAGTTGCCGATTGGCATTTTAAAAATAGGTGCCGATAGGCATTTCAGATATAGAAGCCGATAGGCATTTCAAATATAGGTGCCGATAGGCATTCCAGATATGGTTGCCGATAGGCATTTCAAATATAGGTGCTGATAGGCATTTCAGATGTAGTTTCCGATAGGCATTTCAAAAAGAGGTGCCGATAGGCATTTCAGATATAGGTGCCGATAGGCATTTCAGACATGGTTGCCGATTGGCATTTTAAAAATAGGTGCCGATAGGCATTTCAGAAATAGAAGCCGATAGGCATTTCAAATATAGGTGCCGATAGGCATTCCAGATATGATTGCCGATAGGCATTTCAAATATAGGTGCTGATAGGCATTTAAGATGTAGTTTCCGATAGGCATTTCAAAAATAGGTGCCGATAGGCATTTCAGATATAGGTGCTGATAGGCATTTCAGATATAGTTGCCGATTGGCATTTTAAAAATAGGTGCCGATAGGCATTTCAGATATAGAAGCCGATAGGCATTTTAAATATAGGTGCCGATAGGCATTCCAGATATGGTTGCCGATAGGCATTTCAAATATAGGTGCTGATAGGCATTTCAGATGTAGTTTTCGATAGGCATTTAAAAAATTGGTGCCGAGAGGCATTTCAAATATAGGTGCCGATAGGCATTCCAGATATGGTTGCCGATAGGCATTTCAAATATAGGTGCTGATAGGCATTTCAGATGTAGTTTCCGATAGGCATTTCAAAAAAAGGTGCCGATAGGCATTTCAGATATAGGTGCCGATAGGCATTTCAGATATAGTTGCCAATTGGCATTTTAAAAATAGGTGCCGATAAGCATTTCAGATATAGAAGCCGATAGGCATTTCAAATATATGTGGCGATAGGCATTCCAGATATGGTTGCCGATAGGCATTTCAAATATAGGTGCTGATAGGCATTTTAGATGTAGTTTCCGATAGGCATTTCAAAAATTGATGCCGATAGGCATTTAAGATATAGGTGCCGATAGGCATTTCAGATATAGTTGCCGATTGGCATTTTAAAAATAGGTGCCGATAGGCATTTCAGATATAGAAGCCGATAGGTATTTCAAATATAGGTGTCGATAGGCATTTCAGATATGATTGCCGATAGGCATTTCAAATATAGGTGCTGATAGGCATTTCAGATGTAGTTTCCGATAGGCAAATGAAAAAATAGGTGCCGATAGGCATTTCAGATATAGGTGCCGATAGGCATTTCAGATATAGTTGCCGATTGGCATTTTAAAAATAGGTGCCGATAGGCATTTCAGATATAGAAGCCGATAGGCATTTCAAATATAGGTGCCGATAGGCATTCCAGATATGGTTGCCGATAGGCATTTCAAATATAGGTGCTGATAGGCATTTCAGATGTAGTTTCCGATAGGCATTTCAAAAATAGGTGTCGATAGGCATTTCAGATATAGGTGCCGATAGGCATTTCAGATATAGTTGCCGATTGGCATTTTAAAAATAGGTGCCGATAGGCATTTCAGATATAGAAGCCGATAGGCATTTCAAATATAGGTGCCGATAGGCATACCAGATATGGTTGCCGATAGGCATTTCAAATATATGTGCTGATAGGCATTTCAGATGTAGTTTCCGATAGGCATTTCAAAAAGAGGTGCCGATAGGCATTTCAGATATAGGTGCCGATAGGCATTTCAGACATGGTTGCCGATTGGCATTTTAAAAATAGGTGCCGATAGGCATTTCAGATATAGAAGCCGATAGGCATTTCAAATATAGGTGCCGATAGGCATTCCAGATATTATGATTGCCGATAGGCATTTCAAATATAGGTGCTGATAGGCATTTCAGATGTAGTTTCCGATAGGCATTTCAAAAATAGGTGCCGATAGGCATTTCAGATATAGGTGCTAATAGGCATTTCAGATATATTTGCCAATTGGCATTTTAAAAATAGGTTTTGATAGGCATTTTAGATATAGAAGCCGATAGGCATTTTAAATATAGGTGCCGATAGGCATTCCAGATATGGTTGCCGATAGGCATTTCAAATATAGGTGCTGATAGGCATTTCAGATGTAGTTTCCGATAGGCATTTAAAAAATTGGTGCCGATAGGCATTTCAGATATAGGTGCCGATAGGCATATCAGATATAGTTGCCGATAGGCATTTAAAATATAGGTGCCAATAGGCATTTCAAATATAGGTGTCGATAGGCATTTCAGATATGAATGCCGAAAGGCATTTCAGATATAGTTGCCGATTGGCATTTTAAAAATAGGTGCCGATAGGCATTTCAGATATAGTAGCCGATAGGCATTTCAAATATAGGTGCCGATAGGCATTCCATTTATAGTTGCCGATAGGCATTTCAAATATAGGTGCTGATAGGCATTTCAGATGTAGTTTCCGATAGGCATTTCAAAAATAGGTGTCGATAGGCATTTCAGATATAGGTGCCGATAGGCATTTCAGATATAGTTGCCGATTGGCATTTTAAAAATAGGTGCCGATAGGCATTTCAGATATAGAAGCCGATAGGCATTTCAAATATAGGTGCCGATAGGCATTCCAGATATGGTTGCCGATAGGCATTTCAAATATAGGTGCTGATAGGCATTTCAGATGTAGTTTCCGATAGGCATTTCAAAAAGAGGTGCCGATAGGCATTTCAGATATAGGTGCCGATTGGCATTTCAGACATGGTTGCCGATTGGCATTTTAAAAATAGGTGCCGATAGGCATTTCAGATATAGAAGCCGATAGGCATTTCAAATATAGGTGCCGATAGGCATTCCAGATATGATTGCCGATAGGCAATTCAAATATAGGTGCTGATAGGCATTTCAGATGTAGTTTCCGATAGGCATTTTAAAAATAGGTGCCGATAGGCATTTCAGATATAGGTGCCGATAGGCATTTCAGATATAGTTGCCGATTGGCATTTTAAAAATAGGTGCCGATAGGCATTTCAGATATAGAAGCCGATAGGCATTTTAAATATAGGTGCCGATAGGCATACCAGATATGGTTGCCGATAGGCATTTCAAATATAGGTGCTGATAGGCATTTCAGATGTATTTTCCGATAGGCATTTAAAAAATTGGTGCCGATAGGCATTTCAGATATAGGTGCCGATAGGCATTTCAGATATAGTTGCCGATTGGCATTTTAAAAATAGGTGCCGATAGGCATTTCAGATATAGAAGCCGATAGGTATTTCAAATATATGTGTCGATAGGCATTTCAAATATAGTTGCCGATAGGCATTTCAAATATAGGTGCCGATAGGCATTCCAGATATGGTTGCCGATAGGCATTTCAAATATAGGTGCTGATAGGCATTTCAGATGTAGTTTCCGATAGGCATTTCAAAAAGAGGTGCCGATAGGCATTTCAGATATAGGTGCCGATAGGCCTTTCAGACATGGTTGCCGATTGGCATTTTAAAAATAGGTGCCGATAGGCATTTCAGATATAGAAGCCGATAGGCATTTCAAATATAGGTGCCGATAGGCATTCCAGATATGATTGCCGATAGGCATTTCAAATATAGGTGCTGATAGGCATTTCAGATGTAGTTTCCGATAGGCATTTCAAAAATAGGTGCCGATAGGCATTTCAGATAAAGGTGCCGATAGGCATTTCAGATATAGTTGCCGATTGGCATTTTAAAAATAGGTGCCGATAGGCATTTCAGATATAGAAGCCGATAGGCATTTTAAATATAGGTGCCGATAGGCATTCCAGATATGGTTGCCGATAGGCATTTCAAATATAGGTGCTGATAGGCATTTCAGATGTAGTTTCCGATAGGCATTTAAAAAATTGGTGCCGATAGGCATTTCAGATATAGTTGCCGATTGGCATTTTAAAAATAGGTGCCGATAGGCATTTCAGATATAGAAGCCGATAGGTATTTCAAATATAGGTGTACGATAGGCATTTCAGATATAGTTGCCGATAGGCATTTCAAATATAGGTGCTGATAGGCATTTCAAATGTAGTTTCCGATAGGCATTTCAAAAATAGGTGCCGATAGGCATTTCAGATATAGGTGCCGATAGGCATTTCAGATATAGTTGCCGATTGGCATTTTAAAAATAGGTGCCGATAGGCATTTCAAATATAGAAGCCGATAGGTATTTCAAATATAGGTGTCGATAGGCATTATAGATACGGTTGCCGATAGGCATTTCAAATATAGGAGCAGATAGGCATTTCAGATGTAGTTTCCGAAAGACATTTCAAAAATAGGTGCCGATAGGCATTTCAGATATAGGTGCCGATAGGCATTTCTGATATAGTTGCCGATTGCAATTTTAAAAATAGGTACCGATAGGCATTTCAGATATAGAAGCCGATAGGCATTTTAAATATAGGTGCCGATAGGCATTCCAGATATGGTTGCCGATAGGCATTTCAAATATAAGTGCTGATAGGCATTTTAGAGGTAGTTTCCGATAGGCATTTCAAAAATAGGTACCGATAGGCATTTCAGATATAGGTGCCGGTAGTCATTTCAGATATAGTTGCCAATTGGCATTTTAAAAATAGGTGTCGATAGGCATTTCAGATATAGAAGCCGTAGGCATTTCAAATGTAGGTGCCGATAGGCATTCCAGATATGGTTGCCGATAGGCATTTCAAATATAGGTGCTGATAGGCATTTCAGATGTAGTTTCCGATAGGCATTTCAAAAATAGGTTCCTATAGGCATTTCAGATATAGGTGCCGATAGGCATTTCAGATATATTTGCCGATTGGCATTTTAAAAAAAGGTGCCGATAGGCATTTCAGATATAGAAGCCGATAGGTATTTCAAATATAGGTGTCGATAGGCATTTCAGATATGGTTGCCGATAGGCATTTCAAATTTAGGTGCTGATAGGCATTTCAGATGCAGTTTCCGATAGGCATTTCAAAAATAGGTGCCGATAGGTATTTCACATATAGGTGCCGATAGGCATTTCAGATATAGTTGCCGATTGCCATTTTAAAAATAGGTGCCGATAGACAATTCAGATATAGAAGCCGATAGGCATTTCAAATATAGGTGCCGATAGGCATTCCAGATATGGTTGCCGATAGGCATTTCAAATATAGGTGCTGATAGGCATTTCAGATGTAGTTTCCGATAGGCATTTCAAAAATAGGTGCCGATAGGCATTTCAGATATAGGTGCCGATAGGCATTTCAGATATAGTTGCCGATTGCCATTTTAAAAATAGGAGCCGATAGGCTATTTCAGATATAGAAGCCGAGAGGCATTTCAAATATAGGTGCCGATAGGCATTCCAGATATGGTTGCCGATAGGCATTTCAAATATAGGTGCTGATAGGCATTTCAGATGTAGTTTCCGATAGGCATTTCAAAAAAAGGTGCCGATAGGCATTTCAGATATAGGTGCCGATAGGCATTTCAGATATAGTTGCCAATTGGCATTTTAAAAATAGGTGCCGATAAGCATTTCAGATATAGAAGCCGATAGGCATTTCAAATATATGTGGCGATAGGCATTCCAGATATGGTTGCCGATAGGCATTTCAAATATAGGTGCTGATAGGCATTTTAGATGTAGTTTCCGATAGGCATTTCAAAAATTGATGCCGATAGGCATTTAAGATATAGGTGCCGATAGGCATTTCAGATATAGTTGCCGATTGGCATTTTAAAAATAGGTGCCGATAGGCATTTCAGATATAGAAGCCGATAGGTATTTCAAATATAGGTGTCGATAGGCATTTCAGATATGATTGCCGATAGGCATTTTAAATATAGGTGCTGATAGGCATTTCAGATGTAGTTTCCGATAGGCAAATGAAAAAATAGGTGCCGATAGGCATTTCAGATATAGGTGCCGATAGGCATTTCAGATATAGTTGCCGATTGGCATTTTAAAAATAGGTGCCGATAGGCATTTCAGATATAGAAGCCGATAGGCATTTCAAATATAGGTGCCGATAGGCATTCCAGATATGGTTGCCGATAGGCATTTCAAATATAGGTGCTGATAGGCATTTCAGATGTAGTTTCCGATAGGCATTTCAAAAATAGGTGTCGATAGGCATTTCAGATATAGGTGCCGATAGGCATTTCAGATATAGTTGCCGATTGGCATTTTAAAAATAGGTGCCGATAGGCATTTCAGATATAGAAGCCGATAGGCATTTCAAATATAGGTGCCGATAGGCATACCAGATATGGTTGCCGATAGGCATTTCAAATATATGTGCTGATAGGCATTTCAGATGTAGTTTCCGATAGGCATTTCAAAAAGAGGTGCCGATAGGCATTTCAGATATAGGTGCCGATAGGCATTTCAGACATGGTTGCCGATTGGCATTTTTAAAATAGGTGCCGATAGGCATTTCAGATATAGAAGCCGATAGGCATTTCAAATATAGGTGCCGATAGGCATTCCAGATATTATGATTGCCGATAGGCATTTCAAATATAGGTGCTGATAGGCATTTCAGATGTAGTTTCCGATAGGCATTTCAAAAATAGGTGCCGATAGGCATTTCAGATATAGGTGCTAATAGGCATTTCAGATATATTTGCCAATTGGCATTTTAAAAATAGGTTTTGATAGGCATTTTAGATATAGAAGCCGATAGGCATTTTAAATATAGGTGCCGATAGGCATTCCAGATATGGTTGCCGATAGGCATTTCAAATATAGGTGCTGATAGGCATTTCAGATGTAGTTTCCGATAGGCATTTAAAAAATTGGTGCCGATAGGCATTTCAGATATAGGTGCCGATAGGCATATCAGATATAGTTGCCGATAGGCATTTAAAATATAGGTGCCAATAGGCATTTCAAATATAGGTGTCGATAGGCATTTCAGATATGAATGCCGAAAGGCATTTCAGATATAGTTGCCGATTGGCATTTTAAAAATAGGTGCCGATAGGCATTTCAGATATAGTAGCCGATAGGCATTTCAAATATAGGTGCCGATAGGCATTCCATTTATAGTTGCCGATAGGCATTTCAAATATAGGTGCTGATAGGCATTTCAGATGTAGTTTCCGATAGGCATTTCAAAAATAGGTGTCGATAGGCATTTCAGATATAGGTGCCGATAGGCATTTCAGATATAGTTGCCGATTGGCATTTTAAAAATAGGTGCCGATAGGCATTTCAGATATAGAAGCCGATAGGCATTTCAAATATAGGTGCCGATAGGCATTCCAGATACGGTTGCCGATAGGCATTTCAAATATAGGTGCTGATAGGCATTTCAGATGTAGTTTCCGATAGGCATTTCAAAAAGAGGTGCCGATAGGCATTTCAGATATAGGTGCCGATAGGCATTTCAGACATGGTTGCCGATTGGCATTTTAAAAATAGGTGCCGATAGGCATTTCAGATATAGAAGCCGATAGGCATTTCAAATATAGGTGCCGATAGGCATTCCAGATATGATTGCCGATAGGCAATTCAAATATAGGTGCTGATAGGCATTTCAGATGTAGTTTCCGATAGGCATTTCAAAAATAGGTGCCGATAGGCATTTCAGATATAGGTGCCGATAGGCATTTCAGATATAGTTGCCGATTGGCATTTTAAAAATAGGTGCTGATAGGCATTTCAGATATAGAAGCCGATAGGCATTTTAAATATAGGTGCCGATAGGCATTCCAGATATGGTTGCCGATAGGCATTTCAAATATAGGTGCTGATAGGCATTTCAGATGTATTTTCCGATAGGCATTTAAAAAATTGGTGCCGATAGGCATTTCAGATATAGGTGCCGATAGGCATTTCAGATATAGTTGCCGATTGGCATTTTAAAAATAGGTGCCGATAGGCATTTCAGATATAGAAGCCGATAGGTATTTCAAATATATGTGTCGATAGGCATTTCAAATATAGTTGCCGATAGGCATTTCAAATGTAGTTTCCGATAGGCATTTCAAAAATAGGTGCCGATAGGCATTTCAAATATAGGTGCCGATAGGCATTCCAGATATGGTTGCCGATAGGCATTTCAAATATAGGTGCTGATAAGCATTTCAGATGTAGTTTACGATAGGCATTTCAAAAATAGGTGCCGATAGGCATTTCAGATATAGGTGCCGATAGGCATTTCAGATATAGTTGCCAATTGTCATTTTAAAAATAGGTGCCGATGAGCATTTCAGATATAGAAGCCGATAGGCATTTCAAATATAGGTGCCGATAGGCATTCCAGATATGGTTGCCGATAGGCATTTCAAATATAGGTGCTTATAGGCATTTAAGATGTAGTTTCCGATAGGCATTTCAAAAATTGATGCCGATAGGCATTTCAGATATAGGTGCCGATAGGCATTTCAGATATAGTTGCCGATTGGCATTTTAAAAACAGATGCCGATAGGCATTTCAGATATAGAGGCCGATAGGTATTTCAAATTAGGTGTCGATAGGCATTATAGATACGGTTGCCGATAGGCATTTCAAATATAGGAGCAGATAGGCATTTCAGATGTAGTTTCCGATAGGCATTTCAAAAATAGGTGCCGATAGGTATTTCAGATATAGGTGCCGATAGGCATTTCTGATATAGTTGCCGATTGGCATTTTAAAAATAGGTGCCGATAGGCAATTCAGATATAGAAGCCGATAGGCATTTTAAATATAGGTGCCGATAGGCATTTCAGATATGGTTGCCGATAGGCATTTCAAATATAAGTGTCGATAGGCATTTCAGATGTAGTTTCCGATAAAAATTTCAAAAATAGGTACCGATAGGCATTTCAGATATAGGTGCCGATAGTCATTTCAGATATAGTTGCCAATTGGCATTTTAAAAATAGGTGTCGATGGGCATTTCAGATATAGAAGCCGATAGGCATTTCAAATATAGGTGCCGATAGGAATTCCAGATATGGTTGCCGATAGGCATTTTAAATATAGGTGCTGATAGGCATTTCAGATGTAGTTTCCGATAGGCATTTCAAAAATAGGTACCGATAGGCATTTCAGATATAGGTGCCGATAGGCATTTCAGATATATTTGCCGATTGGCATTTTAAAAAAAGGTGCCGATAGGCATTTCAGATATAGAAGCCGATAGGCATTTCAAATTTAGGTGCCGATAGGCATTCCAGATATGGTTGCCGATAGGCATTTCAAATATAGGTGCTGATAGGCATTTCAGATGTAGTTTCCGATAGGCATTTCAAAAATAGGTGCCGATAGGCATTTCAGATATAGGTGCCGATAGGCATTTCAGATATAGTTGCCGATTGCCATTTTAAAAATAGGAGCCGATAGGCATTTCAGATATAGAAGCCGAGAGGCATTTCAAATATAGGTGCCGATGGGCATTCCAGATATGGTTGCCGATAGGCATTTCAAATATAGGTGCTGATAGGCATTTCAGATGTAGTTTCCGATAGGCATTTCAAAAAAAGGTGCCGATAGGCATTTCAGATATAGGTGCCGATAGGCATTTCAGATATAGTTGCCAATTGGCATTTTAAAAATAGGTGCCGATAAGCATTTCAGATATAGAAGCCGATAGGCATTTCAAATATAGGTGGCGATAGGCATTCCAGATATGGTTGCCGATAGGCATTTCAAATATAGGTGCTGATAGGCATTTTAGATGTAGTTTCCGATAGGCATTTCAAAAATTGATGCCGACAGGCATTTAAGATATAGGTGCCGATAGGCATTTCAGATATAGTTGCCGACTGGCATTTTAAAAATAGGTGCCGATAGGCATTTCAGATATAGAAGCCGATAGGTATTTCAAATATAGGTGTCGATAGGCATTACAGATATGATTGCCGTTAGGCATTTTAAATATAGGTGCTGATAGGCATTTCAGATGTAGTTTCCGATAGGCAAATGAAAAAATAGGTGCCGATAGGCAATTCAGATATAGGTGCCGATAGGCATTTCAGATATAGTTGCCGATTGGCATTTTAAAAATAGGTGCCGATAGGCATTTCAGATATAGAAGCCGATAGGCATTTGAAATATAGGTGCCGATAGGCATTCCAGATATGGTTGCCGATAGGCATTTCAAATATAGGTGCTGATAGGCATTTCAGATATAGTTTCCGATAGGCATTTCAAAAATAGGTGTCGATAGGCATTTCAGATATAGGTGCCGATAGGCATTTCAGATATAGTTGCCGATTGGCATTTTAAAAATAGGTGCCGATAGGCATTTCAGATATAGAAGCTGATAGGCATTTCAAATATAGGTGCCGATAGGCATTCCAGATATTATTGCCGATAGGCATTTCAAATATATGTGCTGATAGGCATTTCAGATGTAGTTTCCGATAGGCATTTCAGATATAGGTGCCGATAGGCATTTCAGACATGGTTGCCGATTGGCATTTTTAAAATAGGTGCCGATAGGCATTTCAGATATAGAAGCCGATAGGCATTTCAAATATAGGTGCCGATAGGCATTCCAGATATGCTTGCCGATAGGCATTTCAAATATAGGTGCTGATAGGCATTTCAGATGTAGTTTCCGATAGGCATTTCCAAAATAGGTGCCGATAGGCATTTCAGATATAGGTGCTAATAAGCATTTCAGATATATTTGCCAATTGGCATTTTAAAAATAGGTTTTGATAGGCAATTCAGATATAGAAGCCGATAGGCATTTTGAATATAGGTGCCGATAGGCATTCCAGATATGGTTGCCGATAGGCATTTCAAATATAGGTGCTGATAGACATTTCAGATGTAGTTTCCGATAGGCATTTAAAAAATTTGTGCCGATAGGCATTTCAGATATAGGTGCCGATAGGCATATCAGATATAGTTGCCGATAGGCATTTAAAATATAGGTGCCAATAGGCATTTCAAATATAGGTGTCGATAGGCATTTCAGTTATGAATGCCGAAAGGCATTTCAGATATAGTTGCCGATTGGCATTTTAAAAATAGGTGCCGATAGGCATTTCAGATATAGAAGCCGATAGGCATTTCAAATATAGGTGCCTATAGGCATTCCATTTATAGTTGCCGATAGGCATTTCAAATATAGGTGCTGATAGGCATTTCAGATGTAGTTTCCTATAGGCATTTCAAAAATAGGTGTCGATAGGCATTTCAGATATAGGTGCCGATAGGCATTTCAGATATAGTTGCCGATTGGCATTTTAAAAATAGGTGCCGATAGGCATTTCAGATATAGAAGCCGATAGGCATTTCAAATATAGGTGCCGATAGGCATTCCAGATATGGTTGCCGATAGGCATTTCAAATATAGGTGCCGATAGGCATTCCATATGTAGTTTCCGATAGGCATTTCAAAAATTGGTGCCGATAGGCATTTCAGATATAGGTGCCGATAGGCATTTCAGATATAGTTACCGATTGGCATTTTAAAAATAGGTGCCGATAGGCATTTCAGATATAGAAGCCGATAGGTATTTCAAATATAGGTGTCAATAGGCATTTCAGATATGGTTGCCGATAGGCGTTTCAAATATAGGTGCTGATAGGCATTTCAGATGTAGTTTTCGACAGGCATTTCAAAAACTGGTGCCGATAGGCATTTCAGATATAGGTGCCGATAGGCATTTCAGATATAGTTGCCGATTGGCATTTTAAAAATAGGTGCCGATAGGCATTTCAGATATAGAAGCCGATAGGCATTTCAAATATAGGTGCCGATAGGCATTCCAGATATGGTTGCCGATAGGCATTTCAAATATAGGTGCTGATAGGCATTTCAGATGTAGCTTCCGATAGGCATTTCAAAAATAGGTGCCGATAGGCATTTCAGATATAGGTGCCGATAAGCATTTCAGATATTGTTGCCAATTGGCATTTTGTAAAATAGGTGCCGATAGGCATTTCAGATATAGAAGCCTACAGGCATTTCAAATATAGGTGCCGATAGGCATTCCAGATATGGTTGCCGATAGGCATTTCAAATATAGGTGCTGATAGGCATTTTTAATGTAGTTTCCGATAGGCATTTTAAAAATTGATGCCGATAGGCATGTCAGATATAGGTGCCGATAGGCATTTCAGATGTAGTTTCCGATAGGCATTTCAAAAATAGGTGTCGATAGGCATTTCAGATATAGGTGCCGATAGGCATTTCAGATATAGTTGCCGATTGGCATTTTAAAAATAGGTGCCGATAGGCATTTCAGATATAGAAGCCGATAGGCATTTCAAATATAGGTGCTGATAGGCATTTCAGATGTAGTTTCCGATAGGCATTTCAGATATAGGTGCCGATAGGCATTTCAGATATAGGTGCCGATAGGCATTTCAGACATGTTTGCCGATTGGCATTTTAAAAATAGGTGCCGATAGGCATTTCAGATATAGAAGCCGATAGGCATTTCAAATATAGGTGCCGATAGGCATTCCAGATATGATTGCCGATAGGCATTTCAAATATAGGTGCTGATAGGCATTTCAGATGTAGTTTCCGATAGGCATTTCAAAAATAGGTGCCGATAGGCATTTCAGATATAGGTGCCGATAGGCATTTCAGATATAGTTGCCGATTGGCATTTTAAAAATAGGTGCAGATAGGTATTTCAGATATAGAAGCCGATAGGCATTTTAAATATAGGTGCCGATAGGCATTCCAGATATGGTTGCCGATAGGCATTTCAAATATAGGTGCTGATAGGCATTTCAGATGTAGTTTCCGATAGGCATTTAAAAAATTGGTGCCGATAGGCATTTCAGATATAGGTGCCGATAGGCATTTCAGATATAGTTGCCGATTGGCATTTTAAAAATAGGTGCCGATAGGCATTTCAGATATAGAAGCCGATAGGTATTTCAAATATAGGTGTCGATAGGCATTTCAAATATAGTTGCCGATAGGCATTTCAAATATAGGTGCTGATAGGCATTTCAGATGTTGTTTCCGATAGGCATTTCAAAAATAGGTGCCGATAGGCATTTCAGATATAGGTGCCGATAGGCATTTCAGATATAGTTGCCGATTGGCATTTTAAAAATAGGTGCTGATAGGCATTTCAGATATAGAAGCCGATAGGCATTTCAAATATAGGTGCCGATAGGCATTCCAGATATGGTTGCCGATAGGCATTTCAAATATAGGTTCTGATAGGCATTTCAGATGTAGTTTCCGATAGGCATTTCAAAAAGAGGTGCCGATAGGCATTTCAGATATAGGTGCCGATAGGCATTTCAGACATGGTTGCCGATTGGCATTTTAAAAATAGGTGCCGATAGGCATTTCAGATATAGAAGCCGATAGGCATTTCAAATATAGGTGCCGATAGGCATTCCAGATATGATTGCCGATAGGCATTTCAAATATAGGTGCTGATAGGCATTTCAGATGTAGTTTCCGATAGGCATTTCAAAAATAGGTGCCGATAGGCATTTCAGATATAGGTGCTGATAGGCATTTCAGATATATTTGCCAATTGGCATTTTAAAAATAGGTGCCGATAGGCATTTCAGATATAGAAGCCGATAGGCATTTTAAATATAGGTGCCGATAGGCATTCCAGATATGGTTGCCGATAGGCATTTCAAATATAGGTGCTGATAGGCATTTCAGATGTAGTTTCCAAAAGGCATTTAAAAAATTGGTGCCGATAGGCATTTCAGATATAGGTGCCGATAGGCATATCAGATATAGTTGCCGATAGGCATTTAAAATATAGGTGCCAATAGGCATTTCAAATATAGGTGTCGATAGGCATTTCAGATATGAATGCCGAAAGGCATTTCAGATATAGTTGCCGATTGGCATTTTAAAAATAGGTGCCGATAGGCATTTCAGATATAGAAGCCGATAGGCATTTCAAATATAGGTGCCGATAGGCATTCCATTTATAGTTGCCGATAGGCATTTCAAATATAGGTGCTGATAGGCATTTCAGATGTAGTTTCCGATAGGCATTTCAAAAATAGGTGTCGATAGGCATTTCAGATATAGGTGCCGATAGGCATTTCAGATATAGTTGCCGATTGGCATTTTAAAAATAGGTGCCGATAGGCATTTCAGATATAGAAGCCGATAGGCATTTCAAATATAGGTGCCGATAGGCATTCCAGATATGGTTGCCGATAGGCATTTCAAATATAGGTGCTGATAGGCATTTCAGATGTAGTTTCCGATAGGCATTTCAAAAAGAGGTGCCGATAGGCATTTCAGATATAGGTGCCGATAGGCATTTCAGACATGGTTGCCGATTGGCATTTTAAAAATAGGTGCCGATAGGCATTTCAGATATAGAAGCCGATAGGCATTTTAAATATAGGTGCCGATAGGCATTTCAGATATGATTGCCGATAGGCATTTCAAATATAGGTGCTGATAGGCATTTCAGATGTAGTTTCCGATAGGCATTTCAAAAATAGGTGCCGATAGGCATTTCAGATATAGGTGCAGATAGACATTTCAAATATAGTTGCCGATTGGCATTTTAAAAATAGGTGCCGATAGGCATTTCAGATATAGAAGCCGATAGGTATTTCAAATATAGGTGTCGATAGGCATTTCAAATATAGTTGCCGATAGGCATTTCAAATATAGGTGCTGATAGGCATTTCAAATGTAGTTTCCGATAGGCTTTTCAAAAATAGGTGCCGATAGGCATTTCAGATATAGGTGCCGATAGGCATATCAGATATAGTTGCCGATTGGCATTTTAAAAATAGGTGCCGATAGGCATTTCAGATATAGAAGCCGATAGGCATTTCAAATATAGGTGCCGATAGGCATTCCAGATATGGTTGCCGATAGGCATTTTAAATATAGGTGCTGATAAGCATTTCAGATGTAGTTTACGATAGGCATTTCAAAAATAGGTGCCGATAGGCATTTCAGATATAGGTGCCGATAGGCATTTCAGATATAGTTGCCAATTGGCATTTTAAAAATAGGTGCCGATAGGCATTTCAGATATAGAAGCCGATAGGCATTTCAAATATAGGTGCCGATAGGCATTCCAGATATGGTCGCCGATAGGCATTTCAAATATAGGTGCTTATAGGCATTTAAGATGTAGTTTCCGATAGGCATTTCAAAAATTGATGCCGATAGGCATTTCAGATATAGGTGCCGATAGGCATTTCAGATATAGTTGCCGATTGGCATTTTAAAAACAGGTGCCGATAGGCATTTCAGATATAGAGGCCGATAGGTATTTCAAATATAGGTGTCGATAGGCATTATAGATAAGGTTGCCGATAGGCATTTCAAATATAGGAGCAGATAGGCATTTCAGATGTAGTTTCCGAAAGGCATTTCAAAAATAGGTGCCGATAGGCATTTCAGATAAAGGTGCTGATAGGCATTTCTGATATAGTTGCCGATTAGCATTTTAAAAATAGGTGCCGATAGGCATTTCAGATATAGAAGCCGATAGGCATTTTAAATATAGGTGCCGATAGGCATTCCAGATATGGTTGCCGATAGGCATTTCAAATATAAGTGTCGATAGGCATTTCAGATGTAATTTCCGATAAAAATTTCAAAAATAGGTACCGATAGGCATTTCAGATATAGGTGCCGATAGTCATTTCAGATCTAGTTGCCAATTGGCATTTTAAAAATAGGTGTCGATAGGCATTTCAGATATATTTGCCGATTGGCATTTTAAAAAAAGGTGCCGATAGGCATTTCAGATATAGAAGCCGATAGGTATTTCAAATATAGGTGTCGATAGGCATTTCAGATATGGTTGCCGATAGGCATTTCAAATTTAGGTGCTGATAGGCATTTCAGATGCAGTTTCCGATAGGCATTTCAAAAATAGGTGCCGAAAGGAATTTCACATATAGGTGCCGATAGACATTTCAGATATAGTTGACGATTGCCATTTTAAAAATAGGTGCCGATAGACATTTCAGATATAGAAGCCGATAGGCATTTCAAATATAGGTGCCGATAGGCATTCCAGATATGGTTGCCGATAGGCATTTCAAATATAGGTGCTGATAGGCATTTCAGATGTAGTTTCCGATAGGCATTTCAAAAATAGGTGCCGATAGGCATTTCAGATATAGGTGCCGATAGGCATTTCAGATATAGTTGCCGATAGGCATTTAAAATATAGGTGCCGATAGGCATTTCAGATATGGTTGCCGATAGGCATTTCAAATATAGGTGCTGATAGGCATTTTAGATGTAGTTTCCGATAGGCATTTCAAAAATTGATGCCGATAGGCATTTCAGATATAGGTGCCGATAGGCATTTCAGATATAGTTGCCGATAGGCATTTCAAATATAGTTGCCGATTGGCATTTTAAAAATAGGTGCCGATAGGCATTTCAGATATAGAAGCCGATAGGCATTTTAAATATAGGTGCCGATAGGCATTCCAGATATGGTTGCCGATAGGCATTTCAAATATAAGTGTCGATAGGCATTTCAGATGTAATTTCCGATAAAAATTTCAAAAATAGGTACCGATAGGCATTTCAGATATAGGTGCCGATAGTCATTTCAGATCTAGTTGCCAATTGGCATTTTAAAAATAGGTGTCGATAGGCATTTCAGATATAGAAGCCGATAGGCATTTCAAATATAGGTGCCGATAGGCATTCCAGATATGGTTGCCGATAGGCATTTCAAATATAGGTGCTGATAGGCATTTCAGATGTAGTTTCCGATTGGCATTTCAAAAAAAGGTGCCGATAGGCATTTCAGATATAGGTGCCGACAGGCATTTCAGATATAGTTGCCAATTGGCATTTTAAAAATAGGTGCCGATAAGCACTTCAGATATAGAAGCCGATAGGCATTTCAAATATAGGTGGCGATAGGCATTCCAGATATGGTTGCCGATAGGCATTTCAAATATAGGTGCTGATAGGCATTTTAGATGTAGTTTCCGATAGGCATTTCAAAAATTGATGCCGATAGGCATTTAAGATATCGGTGCCGATAGGCATTTCAGATATAGTTTCCGATTGGCATTTTAAAAATAGGTGCGGATAGGCATTTCAGATATAGAAGCCGATAGGTATTTCAAATATAGGTGTCGATAGGCATTTCAGATATGGTTGCCGATAGGCATTTCAAATATAGGTGCTGATAGGCATTTCAGATGTAGTTTCCGATAGGCAAATAAAAAAATAGGTGCCGATAGGCATTTCAGATATAGGTGCCGATAGGCATTTCAGATATAGTTGCCGATTGGCATTTTAAAAATTGGTGCCGATAGGCATTTTAGATGTAGTTTCCGATAGGCATTTCAAAAATAGGTGCCGATAGGCATTTCAGATATAGGTGCCGATAGGCATATCAGATATAGTTGCCGATAGGCATTTAAAATATAGGTGCCGATAGGCATTTCAAATATAGGTGTCGATAGGCATTTCAGATATGAATGCCGAAAGGCATTTCAGATATAGGTGCCGATAGGCATTTCAAATATAGGTGCTGATAGGCATTTCAGATGTAGTTTCCGATAGGCATTTAAAAAATAGGTGTCAATAGGCATTTCAGATATAGGTGCCGATAGGCATTTCAGATATAGTTTCCGATTGGCATTTTAAAAATAGGTGCCGATAGGCATTTCAGATATAGAAGTCGATAGGCATTTCAAATATAGGTGCCGATAGGCATTCCAGATATGGTTGCCGATAGGCATTTCAAATATAGGTGCTGATAGGCATTTCAGATGTAGTTTCCGATAGGCATTTCAAAAATAAGTGCCGATAGGCATTTCAGATATAGGTGCCGATAGGCATTTCAGACATGGTTGCCGATTGGCATTTTAAAAATAGGTGCCGATAGGCATTTCAGATATAGAAGCCGATAGGCATTTCAAATATAGGTGCCGATAGGCATTCCAGATATGGTTGCCGATAGGCATTTCAAATATAGGTGCTGATAGGCATTTCAGATGTAGTTTCCGATAGGCATTTCAAAAATAGGTGCCGATAGGCATTTCAGATATAGGTGCCGATAGGCATTTCAGATATAGTTGCCGATTGGCATTTTAAAAATAGGTGCCGATAGGCATTTCAGATATAGAAGCCGATAGGCATTTTAAATATAGGTGCCGACAGGCATTCCAGATATGGTTGCCGATAGGCATTTCAAATATGGGTGCTGATAGGCATTTCAGATGTAGTTTCCGATAGGCATTAAAAAAATTGGTGCCGATAGGCATTTCAGATATAGGTGCCGATAGGCATTTCAGATATAGTTGCCGATTGGCATTGTAAAAATAGGTGCAGATAGGCATTTCAGATATAGAAGCCGATAGGTATTTCAAATATAGGTGTCGATAGGCAATTCAGATATGGTTGCCGATAGGCATTTCAAATATAGGTGCTGATAGGCATTTCAAATGTAGTTTCCGATAGGCATTTCAAAAATAGGTGCCGATAGGCATTTCAGATATAGGTGCCGATAGGCATTCCAGATATGGTTGCCGATAGGCATTTCAAATATAGGTGCTGATAGGCATTTCAGATGTAGTTTCCGATAGGCATTTCAAAAAAAGGTGCCGATAGGCATTTCAGATATAGGTGCCGATAGGCATTTTAGATATAGTTGCCAATTGGCATTTTAAAAATAGGTGCCGATAAGCATTTCAGATATAGAAGCCGATAGGCATTTCAAATATAGGTGGCGATAGGCATTCCAGATATGGTTGCCGATAGGCATTTCAAATATAGGTGCTGATAGGCATTTCAGATATAGTTTCCGATAGGCATTTCAAAAATAGGTGTCGATAGGCATTTCAGATATAGGTGCCGATAGGCATTTCAGATATAGTTGCCGATTGGCATTTTAAAAATAGGTGCCGATAGGCATTTCAGATATAGAAGCCGATAGGCATTTCAAATATAGGTGCCGATAGGCATTCCAGATATGGTTGCCGATAGGCATTTCAAATATAGGTGCTGATAGGCATTTCAGATATAGTTTCCGATAGGCATTTCAAAAATAGGTGTCGATAGGCATTTCAGATATAGGTGCCGATAGGCATTTAAGATATAGTTGCCAATTGGCATTTTAAAAATAGGTGCCGATAGGCATTTCAGATATAGAAGCCGATAGGTATTTGAAATATAGGTGTCGATAGGCATTTCAGATATGATTGCCGATAGGCATTTCAAATATAGGTGCTGATAGGCATTTCAGATGTAGTTTCCGATAGGCAAATGAAAAAATAGGTGCCGATAGGCATTTCAGATATAGGTGCCGATAGGCATTACAGATATAGTTGCCGATTGGCATTTTAAAAATAGGTGCCGATAGGCATTTCAGATATAGAAGCCGATAGGCATTTCAAATATAGGTGCCGATAGGCATTCCAGATATGGTTGCCGATAGGCATTTCAAATATAGGTGCTGATAGGCATTTCAGATATAGTTTCCGATAGGCATTTCAAAAATAGGTGTCGATAGGCATTTCAGATATATGTGCCGATAGGCATTTCAGATATAGTTGCCGATTGGCATTTTAAAAATAGGTGCCGATAGGCATTTCAGATATAGAAGCCGATAGGCATTTCAAATATAGGTGCCGATAGGCATTCCAGATATGGTTGCCGATAGGCATTTCAAATATATGTGCTGATAGGCATTTCAGATGTAGTTTCCGATAGGCATTTCAAAAAGAGGTGCCGATAGGCATTTCAGATATAGGTGCCGATAGGCATTTCCGACATGGTTGCCGATTGGCATTTTAAAAATAGGTGCCGATAGGCATTTCAGATATAGAAGCCGATAGGCATTTCAAATATAGGTGCCGATAGGCATTCCAGATATGACTGCCGATAGGCATTTCAAATATAGGTGCTGATAGGCATTTCAGATGTAGTTTCCGATAGGCATTTCAAAAATAGGTGCCGATAGGCATTTCAGATATAGGTGCTAATAGGCATTTCAGATATATTTGCCAATTGGCATTTTAAAAATAGGTTTTGATAGGCATTTCAGATATAGAAGCCGATAGGCATTTTAAATATAGGTCCTGATAGGCATTCCAGATATGGTTGCCGATAGGCATTTCAAATATAGGTGCTGATAGGCATTTCAGATGTAGTTTCCGATAGGCAAATGAAAAAATAGGTGCCGATAGGCATTTCAGATATAGGTGCCGATAGGCATTTCAGATATAGTTGCCGATTGGCATTTTAAAAATAGGTGCCGATAGGCATTTCAGATATAGAAGCCGATAGGCATTTTAAATATAGGTGCCGATAGGCATTCCAGATATGGTTGCCGATAGGCATTTCAAATATAGGTGCTGATAGGCAATTCAGATGTAGTTTCCGATAGGCATTTCAAAAATAGGTGCCGATAGGCATTTCAGATATAGGTGCCGATAGGCATTTCAGACATGGTTGCCGATTGGCATTTTAAAAATAGGTGCCGATAGGCATTTCAGAAATAGAAGCCGATAGGCATTTCAAATAAAGGTGCCGATAGGCATTCCAGATATAATTGCCGATAGGCATTTCAAATATAGGTGCTGATAGGCATTTCAGATGTAGTTTCCGATAGGCATTTCAAAAATAGGTGCCGATAGGCATTTCAGATATAGGTGCTGATATCCATTTCAGATATAGTTGCCGATTGGCATTTTAAAAATAGGTGCCGATAGGCATTTCAGATATAGAAGCCGATAGGCATTTTAAATATAGGTGCCGATAGGCATTCCAGATATGGTTGCCGATAGGCATTTCAAATATAGGTGCTGATAGGCATTTCAGATGTAGTTTCCGATAGGCATTTAAAAAATTGGTGCCGATAGGCATTTCAGATATAGAAGTTGATAGGTATTTCAAATATAGGTGTCGATAGGCATTTCAGATATGGTTGCCGATAGGCATTTCAAATATAGGTGCTGATTGGCATTTCAGATGTAGTTTCCGATAGGCATTTCTAAAATTGGTGCCGATAGGCATTTCAGATATAGGTGCCGATAGGCATTTCAGATATAGTTGCCGATTGGCATTTTAAAAATAGGTGTCGATAGGCATTTCAGATATAGAAGCCGATAGGCATTTCAAATATAGGTGCCGATAGGCATTCCAGATATGGTTGCCGATAGGCATTTCAAATATAGGTGCTGATAGGCATTTCAGATGTAGTTTCCGATAGGCATTTCAAAAAGAGGTGCCGATAGGCATTTCAGATATAGGTGCCGATAGGCATTTCAGACCTGGTTGCCGATTGGCATTTTAAAAATTGGTGCCGATAGGCATTTCAGATATAGAAGCCGATAGGCATTTCAAATATAGGTGCCGATAGGCATTCCAGATATGATTGCCGATAGGCATTTCAAATATAGGTGCTGATAGGCATTTCAGATGTAGTTTCCGATAAGCATTTCAAAAATAGGTGCCGATAGGCGTTTCAGATATAGGTGCCGATAGGCATTTCAGATATAGTTGCCGATTGGCATTTTAAAAATAGATGCCGATAGGCATTTCAGATATAGAAGCCGATAGGCATTTTAAATATAGGTGCCGGTAGGCATTCTAGATATGGTTGCCGATAGGCATTTCAAATATAGGTGCTGACAGGCATTTCAGATTTAGTTTCCGATAGGCATTTAAAAAATTGGTGCCGATAGGCATTTCAGATATAGTTGCCGATTGGCATTTTAAAAATAGGTGCCGGTAGGCATTTCAGATATAGAAGCCGATAGGTATTTCAAATATAGGTGTCGATAGGCATTTCAGATATAGTTGCCGATAGGCATTTCAAATATAGGTGCTGATAGGCATTTCAAATGTAGTTTCCGATAGGCATTTCAAAAATAGGTGCCGATAGGCATTTCAGATATAGGTGCCGATAGGCATTTCAGATATAGTTGCCGATTGGCATTTTAAAAATAGGTGCCGATAGGCATTTCAGATATAGAAGCCGATAGGCATTTCAAATATAGGTGCCGATAGGTATTCCAGATATGGTTGCCGATAGGCATTTCAAATATAGGTGCTGATAAGCATTTCAGATGTAGTTTACGATAGGCATTTCAAAAATAGGTGCAGATAGGCATTTCAGATATAGGTGCCGATAGGCATTTCAGATATAGTAGCCAATTGGCATTTTAAAAATAGGTGCCGATAGGTATTTCAGATATAGAGGCCGATAGGTATTTTAAATATAGGTGTCGATAGGCATTATAGATACGGTTGCCGATAGGCATTTCAAATATAGGAGCAGATAGGCATTTCAGATGTAGTTTCCGAAAGGCATTTCAAAAATAGGTGCCGATAGGCATTTCAGATATAGGTGCCGATAGGCATTTCAGATATAGTTGCCGATTGCAATTTTAAAAATAGGTACCGATAGGCATTTCGGATATAGAAGCCGATAGGCATTTAAATATAGGTGCCGATAAGCATTCCAGATATGTTTGCCGATAGGCATTTCAAATATAAGTGCTGATAGGCATTTCAGAGGTAGTTTCCGATAGGCATTTCAAAAATAGGTACCGATAGGCATTTCAGATATAGGTGCCGGTAGTCATTTCAGATATAGTTGCCAATTGGCATTTTAAAAATAGGTGTCGATAGGCATTTCAGATATAGAAGCCGATAGGCATTTCAAATATAGGTGCCGATAGGCATTCCAGATATGGTTGCCGATAGGCATTTCAAATATAGGTGCTGATAGGCATTTTAGATGATGTTTCCGATAGGCATTTCAAAAATAGGTACCGATAGGCATTTCAGATATAGGTGCCGATAGGCATTTCAGATATATTTGCCGATTAGCATTTTAAAAAAAGGTGCCGATAGGCATTTCAGATATAGAAGCCGAGAGGCATTTCAAATATAGGTGCCGATAGGCATTCCAGATATGGTTGCCGATAGGCATTTCAAATATAGGTGCTGATAGGCATTTCAGATGTAGTTTCCGATAGGCATTTAAAAAATTGGTGCCGATAGGCATTTCAGATATAGGTGCCGATAGGCATATCAGATATAGTTGCCGATAGGCATTTAAAATATAGGTGCCAATAGGCATTTCAGATA